>JAARMF010001208.1:35695-46715 GCA_022844705.1 Toxascaris leonina | reverse complement strand
GGGGGGGGGCGGTGTAGGTGAAAGAGGCGAGACCAGATTTATCTATTTTCCAGCAGTTTCGTTTTTGCACGCTAAAGTTTCTAAGCGCATTCTGCATGAGACCTGGCAGTAAGCTGTTAGCGCCTGGCTTCTGTACTACAAAGTAGGAGTATTTGATTTTTATATGGCTTTTTTCGAATCGTGGCAGCTGAGAAGTTTTGAGCTCGTCTCTTATAAGAATGTGCGATGATAGTCTTTTTCTAGTGTTTTGTCGCTTTCTTTTGAAATGAAGCTGGCAAGATAATGAAGTTGGGGGGTGGGGGGAGGGGGGGGGGGGGCGGAAGGAGAGTCATCAACCGTCCTTTTCAGATAATTATTTTTGTATTAAGGCATCGTAGATATTGCAGCATGGTTCACACTGTGCAGCATTGCCACTGATGAACCACCAGTAAAGTTTTCTTCAGTTTGTTCCTTTGTTCTGATTTCTGTTGGATGGTTGACGTTGATTGCAGGCCAAGAATCTTTTGATACTTTACGATGCAGTAGGAACTCTAGCGGACAGTGTGGGCTCGAACCTCAACCAGCCTCAGTACGTGCAGGTATGGGCTAGTTGGTTTTGATTTCTCATTTATTGAAACATTGGCAGTAGGCAGTGCAGATGCTCGGTTTAGCTGGGCATGAAGGCAATAAAGTCGCTGGAGTTCAGTGGTGTTTGACATACTTGTATTGCTATGCCCATGCGGCAAATAGTCCTGTGCCAAATATTTATGTAAAAAGCTTGAACCCTCGTGGTCAAAGTATGGTTGCGTTCAATCTGATACTGTTGCACTTAGTTGCTCTTGTGCATTTACATATTTAAGCATACTTTTTGGTTTGCGTGCATAGATCCACTTGTATCTACCTGTCTGTGTTAATTATGGTTCAAATCCAGGTTGAAATCTGTGCAATCGTCGCTGCGTCATGTGCAGAATTACAATGAGCTTGTAGGTTGCAAGCTTGCAAGCAGAGCTTCAAGTCTATTACCTGCATTCCTGAATGGTTTTCTAGCCTAAATGGTTTATACCAACCTTCGTTTGCTTATTCATTCCTCCCTCCTCCCCACTCACTCCCTCCTCTCACCCCGTTCTCCCTTTGCCACATCCTAAGCACATCCTTGTTTCGATAATCGCAGGTCGTCACAACTTGGTGCTGAATAAAATTCTAGACACTCATGGGACCTCTGATGGCAAAGTGGTCGTCTCTTTCCGATGATGACAAAGAGCTGTTTCCGCTTCTGGAGTGTCTCTCTTCCGTAGCGACCGCCCTTCACGTCGCATTTCTTCCCTTCTGCGAACCCGTTTTCCACAGGTGACCAACTTTTTATTGTTAATTCCATTTCTTGATTGCTTTCAAACTTCGTTCGAATACCCCATGTAGTGGTAGTGTAAGCGTTCTTCCGTTGGAGCAAGGTTTTATGGGAAAAAATTCTGCCTTGCTGAGGTCCTTTTGGGGATATTTTTTCTTTTTGTCCTTTCTCTTGCAGTTCGGTTTGAGAATTGGTGAGTTATTTTGATAATCATTTCGTGCTTATGATTTGAAGCGGTTGGGATCTTTGAGCTTTGCGAAAGGTAGGGATCTAAGCCCGAAGATCCTTGCCCTCCGGAGATGATCTCTTCCGCTTCTTCCCCCAGCTCAGCCTTCCACTTATCCGGAATGTCGTTGATTAGCTCTCTTCTGTCACGTTTACAGTTGTTAGAATGGCGATGCTAGTTGTTCTGACGTCCTCTGTTGAGTACATTAATGTTAGCAGACTTCCATATATGTATCCTGTCCTTTTCCTTCGCCCAGACTAACTTCAGCAATAGATAGGGCTGATGTGGACTCTTTCGTGGAATGCGATGTAGAATGAACAGAATGTGTTTCAGCTGTCAGTGTTATTGAGATGTTTAAGGTGTACAGCGCTGATTGCACGTTGCCTGCGCCAAGTACAGATGGCGGTGGAGAGGCCAAATGAGTACGACATGCCGGACAAGGATTTCCTGATTGTGGCACTGGATCTGCTGTCGGGTCTGGCTGAAGGGCTAGCCGACCACATCGATCACTTGGTCGCATCTAGTCACATCGTTGAGCTCATATATCAGTGCTCGTTGGTAGGTGATTGCTGGATGCATTCGGCTGACTTAGTTTTTATACCTGCTGCACAAATGGCAGGAATTTGGGGAATCAACAGAGTACACTTCTATTGCATCTAACGTCGGTTAATGTGAGCTTATCGATGCAGGAATTGTGCATTTTTTCCTGTATTACCCGCCCCTCCCACGTTTTCAGTCCCTTTTCTCTCCTACTGCGTTCAGTGTTGGTCAGACACCTGCTTATAAGTTTTAATTATCTTCGCGAAGTAGTTGTGAGTCAACTGGAAGAGTGAGGCATGCCTTTTGAGTGTTTTGGATGTGCCTTAAATGATCGAAAAGAACGGCAAAGGTCTTCTCTTGTATGCCTCAAGGAAAAGGAACATTTGAATTGCTCTTGTCTTAGCGGTGATTGATGTATATTTGCGAGGATCTTTGCCTAGGCGATAGAGTATGGAAGAATGAGTATTTCCAAGGATGTTTGTTGTAGACGTTAGATTGGAAAAACATTGCAGGATGCAAGTCCAGAAGTGCGGCAGAGTTCGTTTGCGTTGCTGGGCGATCTCTCGAAAGCGTGCTACCACCACCTTCAGCCTTGTATACGTATGTTTTATGAAAGGAGATTATGTTCGTTGTTTTCTTCACTGTGAGGGTTGCAAGTAGACGGGAATTATTCTCGCCAGTGAAGTTGGCTGACTAGAAAGTAGCACATCCCTGCTTCAAACGCGAGCACTCACTGTCCACTGAAGAACATGTCGTTTGACGAGGAGAGGAGGGGAGAGGGGTGGGATGCGAGCAGCACACGAGCAGGTGCGCTGAATTTCTGTGTAGAAGCTTTCAAAACAAATTGAAGGCGACGTGAGAGGTGCTGATTACTTAAGCTGGTGTGCTCTTCATTTGTGCAGATGCTTTTATTTGCAGATTTATTTATGCCGATTTTGACGCAGAATCTGAATCCGGAGCTCATATCAGTATGCAATAACTCGATTTGGGCGATTGGAGAAGTGGCCATGAAGATGGGTGATGGCATGCGTCAGTACGTTGCTGCACTGCTGCCTGCACTCATTTTCGTTATGAATCGTGACAAGGGACCGAAGACATTACTCGAGAACACAGGTCAAAACATATTTTCTTGATGTGTTCAGGCGAGCATCTTTGAAGTGTTATCTGTTGGAGTTTTTGTAAAACAGCTTTCAGATTTGGAAGTTTGTACGACTTTAGAGATTATTTCAGTCGATGTTTGAATTGTCGATCAAAATTCGCATAGTTAGCCTATAAGATTTGTCGTTCGAAAATGTGGATCAAGCGATGCGTAAACACAAAGACCGATTACCATCGTGGTACTTGTTTGCATGTTTGAAGAATACTTGGAGATACAAGCGATTGAAGCCTACTTTTCATTCAGATATTGCTTTGCAACGAAATGACAAAATGCTTCGAATTTGTTGTTTCTATTTTGGCTGTCTTAAGGGTATAAGTTTTGAGATTTGTCCTCGCTTGCATTTATGTGTTCCCTCTGTTTCGGCTTCGTAGGGGGCGCCTAGTAGCTTGTTTCTTGTTTGGTTGAACGGAATTATTAATGGTTGATAACTGTGAGTTCTAGCGATCACACTGGGTCGTCTGGGCATCAGCTGCAGTGCAGAGGTGGCGCCTTATTTGCCGCAGTTTATTCGTGCATGGTGCCTTGCGCTGAGGAACATCCGTGACAACGACGAAAAGGAAAGCGCTTTTAGAGGTTTATGCATCATGATCAATGTGAACCCAGCCGGTGTGCTTGGGGTAAGTTCTGAATTCCGCATAAACATCAGCAGATGTTGAGCGGCATTGTAAGCAGATATTGAGCGCTAGCACACGAGCACAGTGCTGTTTGTGTTAGACAAGCTTGTGTTATAGTTGTTCGCATGAGCAGTAGGCAGTTTCTGATGGCAGACGCTTCCTTCCTGAAGTTTTTAGATCGCTGATTTTAATTGAAGAGTTTTGATGAGGCAGTCTAGTAGGTGATCTGCCTTAGTTGGGTCTTTTTCATTTATTCTCGAAGGAGACGTGTTGCAGTTGCTTGGCTAACTGAAGCTGATATCGGCTTCATTTGTGAACGATGTCTGGCGATGTATAGTTGGAATGGACAAATCGTTTCGATGATGCCGATTGTTAAGGGGCATTGTAGATTTGTCGATGATGATGTGAGTGTGTTTGCTGAATGTAATCTTCATTGATGGTTGCCTAGGCCAGAAGGGTTTTCTAGCCGATTTCATATGGATTGTTGTATTCATGGAAGCTTGCTTTCAGGAATTCATTTTCTTATGCGATGCAATCGCTTCATGGAGCCAACCACAACCCGATTTGAAGATGATGTTCTCTCGAGTAAGCTTGATTTATGCTTCGGAATGCTTGATCGCATTTGTTGCACCAATATATTTGCCCCCTGATAATGCTGAATAGTAACTGGAATAACTGCATTGTAATTTTCTTTACAGCTGAGAATACGGAGTACTTGCTTTAATTTGTGACCGTCTTCAAGTGCGCAGCAAACTTTGCTATGACTTCTCTGGGAAGTTCGTACTAGCTTTGTTAGCAAGAGCTGCGGTGTAGTTGAGGGTGGGCAGGGTATTGGTAGGGAATTTTATAGCTTGAAAGATAAGAATGCTGTGTAGTCAAAGAACTGTTACTGACATCGGCATTCCGATCAGCAGTGATAACCTAATGCTGTTGTTGCGTAGCTCGTTCGCGCGACTATGAGAATGATTTATTCGTAATTTGAGGTACCTGATGTGGTCATTGTAAAAGTGCGTCCCGCCAATGATATCAATTTTTATTACCGTCGCGGAGATATCACTGCCGACGACACTTTGATCGAGAGTACTTTCACGCACACCACCTTTATTATTTGCTTGTGCAATTTCCGTTATTGAGGAGTTCCGAAGCAATTTTTTTCTCATCCACCATGCTCCTATATGCATTTTATCATCACGTTGTCTCTGTTTCTGTGTTTGTTAGCCTACTGGAACCGTTGGGTGATCCTATAGCTCTTAATTACTAAAGATAAGATTTTAGGTAAGTATTAGGAACTTGGTGCAGATTCAAAGAAGGTAATGTGGTGGTGAGGTAAAACTTGAGTGTATGGTTAGTTTGCTCATCTCTGTTTCCGTTTAGAAAAAGACGTCAGCAAAAGTTGTGCTCGCCCTTAAGCGTTGGTTTTGGGAATTTTAATCAGATGACAACGTGAAGAAGGGCCAAAACTGAGAATTCTCATCAAAGAATTTTTAGGCGAATTTGGCGAGGACACGAGGGATTAATTGTATATGCATTGATGCGTAAACGCTGAAAGTGGAGGGAGGGGAAGGGGGGGATACCTAATTTCGATGCACTTTTCAACCATAATGACACTGATTGTAATTTTCATTCCCCTATCTCTTGTTATTTTCCGAATGACGTTTACGCGTTTTCTGTTCTGAAAATAGTGGCGTGACGGGTCAGAAAGAAAAATTTCTGGCAGATTTCAGGAAATAAAAAAAGGGGTAGCGCTCTTTTGCCAGTTTCAAGTAGGGAGAAGGTAGCAGGTGAGGTGATCCTTCGCTTTCCCTACCTTCCCTCCCCTCTTTCTCCCCCTCCCGCCCCCGGGAGAAACCTTTCCTTCGCTAAAATTGCGTCCGTGTATCTCCCCAACACATTATGAAGCAAAACGTAACAGGAGTGGTGTTTGCGCCACGGATAACTAGGCTGGTGTGTGGCGTTCTTTGCTTAGTAAGACGCCGATTGAATTATGTATGAGGATATGTTGCAGATTCTGCACGGTTTCCGTCAACAGGTGGGAGAGGCGAATTGGTCTGCATTCACTTCGCGATTCCCTTTGCCTTTGAAGCAACGACTCACCGTGCAATACGATGTCTGATTATTCGTATGATGGTCATTTCAATCGATGACTGTCTCCTTTATGCGTTCTGTCCCGTCTTTTGTTTATTTGTCATTTTGACTGGAGCTGTAGCACCCATAAAAGCGCGATGGTCACCAACACGAGGATTTCTGATAGTGGATTTTAACTGTTTTGATATTTAGTTCAAGAAGCATCCGATGATCGAAGTCTTTGTGGGCAGCGGTTTTAGACTGATTGGAGAGTTGGCTGTCTCTGAGGTTAACTAATATTTTAGGTGTAATGTTTGTATAGCTAGCGAAAGGTGGTAGTGTTTTTTACCTTCTTCAGTGGTCACCTTTGTCGTCACATTGATGCATGCGAATGTGCTCATCCTCTATAAGCCGTTCATTTGGTTGGCTAGACGTGTTTTTATTTGCACTCTCAGTGATTGCGTTTTCTGTTTGACGCTCATGTGGGAAGGCCAACTGCTGTAGTCTAGTTTAACATTCTCTTCAAGAACGTCTAAGACGAAGCGGCTCCTCGTGGATTTAAAAGATCTCCGACCAAAAGGGATGGGGAGTGTTAGCGGACAGCAGATATCCAACAAAGGTGGCTTGTTGTTTGTGAAATGGCTTATTAAAGAAGCGAGCTGCTCAAAGCATTCCAAAATGGACGAGGCTCTTCGATCGGCAGGATCGTTTGTGGACAATTTATGAGGATTTGTCGATGTTCCTAGTGAAGCACTACAGCAGCGTCTTTAAATGTTCAATCGCTTGTCTTTTCAGTATGTCCTATATTTTATTCATCCCCATCGGTGCATCACTTTTCACTCAAATTAAAACCAGCTGAGTGCGTTGATTTTAAGTATTTTTTCCGGAGTCGTTGAAAATTTAATGTTCACCTGTTCAAATTACGTTTAATTTACCAAAAGCTTTAGTACTGAACGTAGAGTCTGGGAGGGGCGAGGTGAGGGAGGGGGGCAAGCTAACATGGAATTTTGCGAGTGCACCTTGAATCTGGCATTATTTCCTATGTGCTTTCATTTTTTTTTCAATATGCGCATTGCAATGCGGAAACCTGGGTAATACTAGCCTTATGCTCAAGAAAATGTTTATTTTTCTTATGTTTGCCATGTCTGTTATATTATATATGAAATGGACATGTCTTTGTATAAATGCATATTTATGTATATATTTATATTTACATTTATATTTACATATATAATTAAGATACTATTACGTTGTATCGTTTATATGCGTGGTGTCAAAAAGCGGGAATTGTGCCCAATACCCCATTGGAAGAGGAAGGTATACGGTGGCAGCTTTCAAAGATCGGTAGTATTTAGTTAGAGGTTGGAAGGAGCACTGATGGTGGATGGATGTGGTTTACGTTTGTCTTTGTGTTGTAGTTAGTTGATTTTACGTTGCACTCACTATTGGGTGTGTCACGTTTTGTCCCGTCTCTTCTTTCATTACGTGTATTTTCGACGTCGTTGTGATATTCGGTTGTTGCTGTCCGTTTTTGTTGGTTTTGTTTTTGATTATTTTGTTTATTTTCAGTCGCATTTTCGTTTGTTTCTTTTCAGTTCTTTGTGTGTTGCACTTGTTTGTTTATTTCACGGCGTGTTTGCTTTTTGAAGTTAACTTTTTTTTTGAGAACGAAAGAGGAGAGAGTAATTACTGCAGTGAAGTGATTATTAAGGGGCCGATATAGACGATGAGAGCGATTGTTCTCGTAGATATATATTTTGGGAGCGACTGTTTACCATAGATCTTGAGCTTCATCCTTTTGCAAAGCCTTATCGTTGTGACTTTCTTTGATGCATATTTTTTCTTGCGGAAAGCAAGTCGTTCTCGAGATTATCAATTTGCCATGATATTTGTTCGGCAGGAATATTGGAATAGGGACCATAGGTTTGTTGGAAGATCGTTTGTTTTAGATCATTTCCGGAACGATTGTTGGATGAAGCAAGTTCTTGTTTTGCATAACGGTTGTATGCTGCTTGTTGCTGTTGTAGGGATGCGGCAAGCGTTACCGTTGATAACACCATGGCTGAAATTGACCTCTGATAGCATCTGCTAATTGTCTGCTCAGAGTATTGTTATTTGTTGAGTAACGAAAAGCTGCCGTTATTGTTCTTATAAAAATTCGCATAAGCATTTCAACTTTCTGTGGTAAACGTTGAAAGAATGGCCCACAGAAATCAGCACTGAGAGATTTTTGAGTGTCATTGTTGGCTAGCTGTTGCGATTAGGTTATGAATTGGAAAAAACCGTCATGGTAGTACCCTCAGGAAAGAAGCCCAAATATTGATATGTTAGCACTTGCTTTGGAGTGATGTATCGCCATCACTAAGCTGTCGTGTAAAAAGTTATTCGTGGAGATGAGTATGCGATTCAGGTTGAATGCGATGAACACGGCAAGTTTAACAAGATGGTCTGTAAAAGGTGATCAAGAGTGAAATTGAAAGTAAATTTAAGCTAATTATTGCCTATTGTGCGTGCGTCTTCCCCGTAATTGACCAACTTGCCATTTATTGTCGACGATTTGGAGCTGTTTGTTATAAGTCGATTCGAACTTTGCATTTTTCTTTTCATAACGTATCCAACTGCACTAACTTCATGCTCCACTTTTGTGCAATTTACAAACAATAACCATCTTTTATCGTCATATTTATAGATGCAACGGTGGCTTTATCGATTTTATTTATTCTTCAATGTATATTTGCTTCGTTGATTTTTTATTGTTTTTTTGGAACAGCGCTAGTCGCGATTGTGCAACATCAGAATCCTCACCTATGGGGTGCGAAGTTTTGTTTTCTTCAGTGGATAATGAAAGAGTTAAGATGGCAAATTTTGCTTTGACTTGTGAGAGTTTGATGGAATATATACTGCTGACCTGTGAAAGCAATGTAGAAGTGATACAATGAGGGTTGGAGTTTAGGTGCTGATATCGACTAGGCGTTTTTGGACTACTCGCTCACTCCCTCACGTCCGTGCAATATTAATCGTTTGCTAGGCATGAAAAGATGTGATTGCGAGAAGCGCTGAATTCATCAGTGTTCACTTTGGGTATCTCACCTATAGTGCTAAATATGCAGGGAACGCTCTTCTTTGTCTTTGCCTCGTTAGGTATTTTCGTTCCAAATTGTTCTCCGTAACGACTCTGTCATCACTCTGTTTCGCTTTTCTCTTCTTTCGTTCCGTGTGACTTTATGTTGGAATAAACCTTTTCCATAAAACATTCACATTTATTTCATTCATTGGTCAGTACTGCCTATCATACGTCCGATTGTATTCAATATTAATTAGCTGTAATAGTTATGTAAACAGTTATTTGTGTTGCTAAGTTTTCAAAGGAAGCTTTGTTATCGCTTTCGATGTCGTAAGGAGGAGGTGGTTTGAGGTGGCGGAGATGTGGGAGGTCAAGGAAGAGGATCGTGGGATAACAGCATTCGTCCACTTGTTACATCGTTGAAGACAATGAGTGATGTTACCCAACATTGCAGGTCATCAAGTTGCAGCAATTGAGAGCGCTTGAAACGATGTTGTGGATTGTGTAGTGAAGATTATGCGTCGGATGGTACGGAGCATCTGTTCGGGGTTTATTGAGGTTTTGTTTAGACGTGATGTTTAGACGTGAGTAGGATTTGCTTCAGTAATGGTGGTGGATTTAGTTTCGCTTTGTCTATATGTTTACGAAGTGCATTTAAAGGAGACAGTAAGGGGGACGGGAAGTTTGCCAAATATTTGGCGATCCGGACATTGGAAGGGAACCATTTTACCAAATGCTGGGGAAGGGATTATGTCCAACGGATCGGTCGTGGGGATTGTGGAAGGTTCTGAATATAGTCGTAAAGAGGAGGCAAATCGGATCAATTGAGTTGTTGACTGATTATTGATGAGATGTGACAATGGAGGTAGAAAAATTGGAGAACGAGGTTATTATTTCATTTGAAGGACCATTCTTCATTGTCCGCCGCTTCGATGCCGTTAGGCTCCCACATCATTTGTAGTGCTAAGTGTGGTGTCGTATCAGGCGATCGCCTGAGGGGAAAATTCATTTTATGGGTGGTCGATCCAGCGAAAGAGTAGTGCTCTGAAAATGATGTATTCCAACTTCAATTGTTCAGCATTTTGTTTCCACTGCTGGTAGTGGCATAGCACACTTTGCTATCGCTGTTTGTAAAGACCAGTTTCGATCCTTCTGTCGCCAGCATGCAGTCAGTACTTGAAACTGGATTGAGAAGGTCAGTTGTTGGATGAATGATCACGTTTCTTATATTTTCGGATAATTCGTGGCGTTGGAATGCTTTTCGAAGCGGTGCACTGCGATAAGCGACCTTAATAGAAGCATTTTTCAGAAGCATTTGAAGATAACGACTGAATTAATGGTGAGGTGATTTCTGCGATCATTCACGGCAAGAATCGCGATTTGACGGGTAAGTACGTTTTTTGAACTACAGCAGGCGGATGACCACCAACGGTGTTCTCCTGTGTTTTTGCAGGAAGTTCTACTGGAACTCGCATTAACTCTTACAAAACTTATATTGAAATGCTCTTATTTGAGAAAAATTATAAGAATTGATGAGAAAGAGATAAGGAAACACAAAGAAATGGATACATGTACAATTTATAACTTGAATAGATGAGAAATGATGTGGTGGTTGAGTTTATAGCAAATTTGAAGGGTGTTATCTGATTATTTTAAAATAGCTCTCATGAAGAGTTCATCTGATCTGCATTTTATGATTGAAGTCTGTCTCGAAATAAGACCAATCTTCCGCATAAATTCGTTCGGAGATTCGGAGACTGGTCACAAGAGAATGTTAAAGCTTGTGGCAGAAGCGTATGCAGGCTGAAGCATAAGAAGGTCTACTATTGCGCACATATTTCCGCTTTATTGGCATCGAACTCTATGTGGAAATTTCAATTCATAACTCCTCAGCTGATACACGTCAGAAGATGTCAAGTACCGCACTGAATCATGTTAAATACAGCCATCAAAGGGGAGTACAGTTGGATGAGCTATGAACATAGTTTCGATGCAGATGCTTGGTACAGAATGGATTTCTGTTTTATTA
>JAARMF010001208.1:11657-26840 GCA_022844705.1 Toxascaris leonina | reverse complement strand
TTGATTGACCATAAAAGTGGGCATTTAATAAGAACTAGAACAAACATCCAAAAATGCTCTATCAAACTTTATAACCATGTATTTGGCCTTGTCAAGTCAAAACACGTCCTTCCACAGCTTTTCGATTAAACTGCTTTAGGAAAAATAAATAAAACGTGAATAATAAAATGTTTTAAGGATATAGATCCGCAGAAATATTTCCACCTGCCATCCGAGGACAAGCTTCGACAATTCGCGACCGCTCATGCCTTCCGTTTTCTGCGCTATCTCATGACACTTTTCAGTCCAGTTGAAATTTGCCATCTTCAGTCGCTGCTTTCTTGAACCGCTTGTGGCAGGCTCCGCTATAAACTGATAGAAATACTGCAGAAGAATTCTCTCACGTTCCAACACACCTAAAAATGGCAATATAAATAGTCTACATCAACTGGCACATTGTTCAATGAACAATGAAATCTCAATGTGACGTCCTCATGCTTATAGATACAACCATCGCCCGATGACTTAGCATCCCCTTCATACGAAGAGAACCTCTTCTTATTCTCGCAGGATAATAATGTTGATGAACAGCGCCTCTATGAGTTAACTTCGAGTATAACGGGTAGGAGATCTATGCATGAGAGGAGAGGGGTGGGAGGTAAAATCTATCAACTCCCCATTTAAAGCGCATTCAAAGAAAGAAAAATAAACCATTCCATTTGATTGCGTTATGGACAGTGGATTTGTTGACAAATACTTTCACTGCCAACGTTTCCAGCGAGCACTAACACAATTTTTCAAAGCAACGTTAAAGTCATCGGTCTGCCTTGATTCAATGTCACTGAGAACAATATTTGTTGAGGCTTTCAAAACGGTATAACAAATGCTGTGTAATGATTGTTGGATACACAGCTAGGAAAGCGGAACTACTACATACCAATAAAGCACTTTAATCGTTGGCTATATGGAAACGAATTCTACAACAAAAACTAAGTTTGACAACGCAACCTGGAAGCGTGAACTCGACTAATTCGTCAAGTCGATCGTTAACGGCCCAATCGAACTGTTCAGGCTGATTAGAGGCGACCACTAGCATAAACCTGCAATTCAAATATTCTTTAGCCTTTAGTCGCACTCTCAACGTTACGACAGGAAGGACCAGAACTGACATCAATATATCTGTATTATCTTTGCTCACTGTTTCATTTCAATGATGAACTCTAGGTCTTTCAGTGTTATAAAATTTTGCAAAAATCAGCCACAGATTGNAATGATGAACTCTAGGTCTTTCAGTGTTATAAAATTTTGCAAAAATCAGCCACATCGCGATCACTAAAAATTATTTCCTTTTAAGGAAAGTTGAAAGCCGGAAGAAGGAAGGATGGGAGAAAGGAATGAATGCACGATGGGATAGCGAGTGTATGCAACGGAACACAGATAAGCGTTAGTAACAAGGAAAAGGGAAGGTGCATTGACGAATCGAGAACATAAACAGGACAGCATTATGCACCTAGACGCCTTTGCCCAAACCTCACATGCCTTTATATACTTGATCGCACTCACTTTTTGCAGTGCAGAAATCACGCCGATCCAACGGCCAACACAACTAACTTTCTGGATTGTTCGCCGGTTCGGTAAAGGAACGCGTTTAGAGTAGCACGCATATCCTCACTAATCTGCTCGGTCGCCCGTTTTCTCAGAAACGCATCCGCTTCATCGATAAACAAGATCAGCCTAGAAGCAAACTTGGACGATCGTTTTCATCCACATCAAATACACGTTCTTCCAATATATAGTCTCTCATCTATATCACACAGAGTAACTTTCCCTCGTAATTTCAAAATAGTCGCAGCTCATCTTCATTAGTATATTTCTTTAAAAGATTATGAATACCATGTAGCAAAAGAAAAGGAAAAAGGAACCCTTTATTTTGATTTCTTCAATCACCTACACAAACTTGTACTGAAAAGTTAAAGCGATTGATGTTTAAATGAGATCTGTGTTTATTGAGTAAAAAAAGTTTGAGAATTAATCCAACCCCTTTCGAGAGCTTTCGGCCCAATCGAACACCTTATGCATCGCAGAAACGCCCTCTCGACCCATAGGTGCCACGTCACCGCCAGTCAAGATAGCATAATCCAGTTCAGAATGCCGTGCCAAGCTCTTAACTGATAAATGATTAATAAGAGCTGTTTATGACCAGCATAATAAAGGACTCAACTCCATGTTCATTTCGAAGTCTGTCGCAAAGTATTACTTCTCTGTTCGTTTAAAACAAGGATTCTCACTGTTAGGCTCAGCCAAATCTAGTTCTTTTATCTTTGATATTCTTTTTCTTGCAAAACTAGGATATTTGAAAACTTCAGTGTCTCTCGTGACAAGATCTCGGCGCTTCAAATTTCATCGCTCACCACAGCCATGATACTCTCAGCAAAGGGACATTGTATACGATAGAAGAAAACGCAAAATCGCCTCGATGGTTAAGAACAACGGTCCGATAGCAAACAGCCATAGGTGATAATCCCACCTCAAAATATATGCATTTCCTTTTATTTGAAAGCAAACAAGCAAATAAAACGCACTACCGTGATGCCAAGCACGAGTTATTATGTGAATAAGTCTTTAAATAGCACAGTCATAACATCACGTCAACTATAACAACTATAACATTAATTTTCAACTGATATACTCTGACAGATCCCATTGCTTGCTTTATTCGGTGTCTTTTATCTAACTGCCACGTACCAATCCCAATATAAACCTCTTTACTGAATCAGTGAAAGAAGAAACCATGTTTCATTAGTGGCACCATAAGAACACATCATTTCTATACGATCTAGCTAATTGACTCATCAAGCAAGAAGCTTCTTAATAAATCACAAAAAGCTTAGATAATGATAAAGCAAAAAATAACTTTAGCGAAAAGAGTTTTGCCGGTGCCGGGTGGCCCATAAAAAAGAACATTGCGAAAGAGTCCAAAATTGCGTTTCGTATTCTTTGTCGTTATAGCAATATCACGTAGCCGTGCCTCAAGCGCAGGCTGAAAACAGGTAACATTCGACAATGATCGTGACAGGTGGGATTCCTTCAGCATTCGTCGACAAGCTAATCAGCTAGATTTCGACTTTATGATGCAAAAATGCGAGAAATCTATTTCTTGGGCAATATCAGATCCGCCAAAAAAAATCTAGAACGTGCCTAGATCAAACACGGACAACTCTCAGCAATAACAAACATGCAGACAATTTCATGAGTACTCCCCATTCGTGGGCGACCTTACAGTTGATCGACCTTCAGAATGCCCACACATACCTTAGGCATACATACTCCTATGCACCTGTAAAAAGCTTTTTAAAAACTATTGGGGAAATTTTCCATCGAATCTGCATATCATGAAACGGATACTCACAGCGAAAACCTGCCATAGAGGCATATAAGTACTGGTGGTACAAATGCGAAAGACCAATGTCAGTCTTCAAATGGAAACCAGTTGGTGACCTCCACACTCAGCCGAAAATTCTGTGTGATCTCAAGTTTCTACTGAAATTCAATCGCATCTCGAAATCCAATCGGAAACTGGCTATTGTCTCTTCTTGTTCAGCGTTCCTTCTCACTTTTCTCTCACTGCATTATATTTTAGAGCTAGTTATCATAACATAAACTCATCAATGAATCTCCTCTGCTAGTCTCCTCTACCACTGATGAAAAGCAACATCCATAATGAGTACAATAATGGAATAGTGATACACTTACGCTCAAAATCACACCCTTTAATGGGTCGTCCGCCTTCCTGAATAATGTTTTGATGGTCTTGATAGGGTGTTTGATTGTTTCGAGAGGTGTCACCCGAGAGGTATCTCGCACAAGACTTGGCTTGCCCAATCGCGCCTCCACATATCTCGCCACTACTGATGTGCCTTGCTTGGCCGTGTACCATCCAACTGCCAATGCAGTTAAGCCGCCAACCTGCAACGTTTGAAGTAGATAGACATTTTACATTGCAAACGATGAAAGACAGAAGACCTACTGAAGTCAAAATAAAGCGTCCTCAATGTTAGGAACCTTCTCAGGTACTACTGCGGGATAAGGAAAAGGGTAGCAGGTAAAAAGAGGGCATATTCATATAGACGAAAATTTTAAAGTGCATGTCAAATTTAAGAGGTTCCATGATGAAAACTTTGTTTGCATTTCAAAATAAATCAAATCGAAGATATCCCCATCGTGCACAACTTCGCTAAAAACCCCTCTGTTCCCTCTCTCAAAATTGTTTGAGTACCTAAAAGGAAAAGCTGCAGAAACAGAAGGAATCACTCATTCGCACGAATAAAAGCTTCCTGGCACTATCTCTGTAGACTTGTCACTTCCATACTATGCTATTCCATTGGTGGGAACCTTAACAGAACGTCAAAATCACGTGTGAAGCACAAAGATTAATGGACTTCGATTGCGGTGAAGCAACTCGACCGGTTCTTCATAAAAAATGCCACACCACTCTCACCTCCTTCCTCATTTGGGGCCGTTTCTGTGCCAATCTCTATAATTCTAAGCTTTTATGCGACCCAGTTTTTGTATTAGTCCGCCAGAATAGAAATACTAAACGGTGCGATCATCTCAACCATTGAGCAACAAAAAAATCACCGTCGAGAGAGCCACAAATTCGATAACAACTCATTTAAAACAAAACAAATGCACTGCTAAATATGCCGATGCAATGTCTTTCAAAACGTTAAATAATCTATTCCTCACAAAAACTACTGCTAAATGGTGCTAAACACCGACCACTTTCCCACCTCGCCAAAGGAGAATGCCAAAACGGTACTAAACTACAGAATTGATAGCACATGAAGCGAACTAAACTTTTTCGAGCATTAATACAGCGCTTAAAGAAATTTGATTTTCCACAGCGCATACTGCTTCCTCATATGGTGGTTGATGAGATAATTTGAATCAAGTGAAACGATGCTAGGCGGAAACCTCCAGCCTAAAGCGAGCAAGATTACCCTCAAATTTCCGCAGAAAAATGCAAAACAGGCAAATAAAACAGGCCCCATGTAACTCGCACAGTACCTTTCAGTTAGCTTCAGAGCAGCTCACACGCTTCATTCTGAGAGTTTATGCTGGTTGTGCACCTCGTGTTCACCACGCTGATGCGATCTTCTACGGGATCGAAAAGTAGATTTCACCAATCTAACGTGTACCATAGGGTGCTACTGTTGCATCATTCAAGCGACCTGTCCTCCTTATTCTGAACAAGATCCGCACATGCAATGGGGTTGCCCACCTAGTCGAGGCGCTTACCTTCTATATTATACAAATACAGCCGGGACTCCACGCCCGCAATTAAGACATGTGTAACCCGCATGAGTGCTAATCAGAAGAGTGATGTGCAGGCTGCATTCGCCTTACTTAAAACAGACCCGAGACAAAGACAACTTGCGTGACCACTGATTGTCCCAAACGACAGCTGCTCTATTAACGGAATGTAGCATTTGCCGTTGCATATATTTTTCTTCCTCTTTTGCATTTTTCGCAGAGGATCTGCTTGCTTCGATTGTCGTCATGGGATTGGAGGGATATAAATGAGGAAGAATTGCCAATATACCGCTTAAGAAATGACCCGTGATTGGAGATTTTCTCGAAGACTTTAACCTGTAGACAAAAAAGCGTGAATGAAAAATAATAGCAACTATCAGAGGCTCCCATGATAGATCTATGAATTGTGCGTAAACGTTTCAATTGTAACATACAGCAGAAATGATCTTCGTACGATCGCTCAGGAATTGCTCCAAACCCGCACCAATCACTGCGCCACTTGTCCTGAAATTTGTTTTATCCCACTTATCAAAAACCCATCATCGTCAACCTTAATAGGCGAATCTATCACTCGGATATGCCGTTACGTAAAATGAAAGCGCCAAACACTTAAAACATCACTGCTGAATTCGCAGATGTCATTTGAAAATTAGTATTATTTATATTTCATCTTTCCTACTTTACGATAATATATTATATTATTGGGCTCTAACCTATGTGTAAAAAGCAAAGTAAACGATGAACACCTGTGGACCCTCTCTCTCTCCTCAATAAATGGATGGGTAAATGCATGCAAATAAATGATGGGTAAATGCATGCACGAGTGCCAAAAAAATTTCACTGCATCACAACTTGTGAAGCCAACAAGCTTGCAAAAAGAAGAAGCTATTCATATAAACAGCATTCGACGAGTCGTTCTTCGGATCCTAGATCAACTCAACTTTTTTTGAAAAGCTTTTTGCATTTTTCCTTACACAAATTACACAAAAAGTCTTACGTTAGCTCAACCAGTCAGCTTCATTAATCGGTTACCTCGGGATCTCTTAGCTTTGTATGCGACCGCTGCACAAGCTATTTTAAGCTTGAGCTTTATGCGACTTATGTCTATCACTAAATCGAAACACTTTCGATCGTAATCATCACTCTTTACTCAAAAAATAAGGATAACATTGCGTGAAATTCACAAATAGCACGAGCAAGATCTAGACCCTTTTCAAAGTTCCTCTCAACTCTTTCAAAACTTCAATATATACGCATTTAACGCCGGATTTATAATAATTCCTGACCTATAACTCGTATGCGATCGAAGTGACAGTAAATACCGAAGGGATCAAGCGCTCGTACGGAATGCTCAATCACTCCCTTCTCTCTCCTTACGATCACTCTGTGTGGAATCCTTTTGCTTCATTTTCCCCTCTTCCACCTATTCGAATACGACTTCGTGCGGCAAATTCCGCGTAGAATCTCTTGCTATTCACTTCATTTTCGTGCGCTCTTTGGTTCCAGTTGGACGGAGTGCAGAAAGTAAGAGGAGATTTTTGCAGACTTTCAAACTATTCTATGCCATAATCTAACGCACTTTAAAACAAGAATCAATTCAAAATTTATGCCTTGAAGGCATAAAATAATCCACACATCTAGTTCATACCACATCGCATCTCATGGAACAATATACTGGTTTTAAAAGAGAAAACAGGATAGCAGGATACTGCAAAAAACGAAAGCAGCACACCGTTTATACACTAAAGTGGTATGAAGATCAGCCAAAGGGCTCCGAACAAACTCATAAGCGACGAAGCAAAGGCCGTATGAAATATTTGTGAGGGATAGGGAAAGGAAAGGGATCGTTCGAAGCAATGAATTCACTATAGTCAATACACAATCTAGTAAATATTCTAAAGAAGCTCACGGCCTCACTTTCCGAACACAGCCAGTAAAAAAGCAAAAAAAAAAAGCGCACTCTCATTTCAATCCCATTTCAAACGAATTTTTCAGCAAGTAAGGAAGACCAGTGAAACTAAATGATATCCAAACNACTAAATGGTATCCAAATACTCAGGTCTTTTAAGCACTACAATCAGATCTTCTAAGCACATATTAAATCAGGCGCATTCTAACAAATAGCTTAATGTCGTCCTCTAAAAGCTTACTGATCTCAAAAAAGAAGCTAAGAACTCAAAAATCAGAGGACTAGAAAGTGACAACTGCGACCCACCTTGAAGATGAGTAAATGCACTTTCTTTACCATGCAGAGGTGACAATAAAGAAAAACAAAGGCGACATACTGCACCGAGTTCCTGTTTCATTTCTCTCTTCCTGGCATTAACCACTTTGCTACGCCTGTTTTCAAAAAATAAATGCAACGATCCAAAACCTATCTTTTCGGATAAACAAAGCTCCATACGCAAGCCAACAAAAGATGGTTCCAAGAAACCACTCATTTAAGTTCATCGTCATCCCCACCAGCAGACTTCCTTTCGGAATTGACTTCAACGAAAACCACATGGACGCTCTGACAGCCAAACAACCCTACATGCACCACCGCTGACCGAAACCGAAGCATTGTTGAGGCAGGCAGCTGAATTGAGAAACTGCTGCCTTAGAGCCCCCAGGATCCCACTCCCAAATATCGTCAATCAAAAACTCATCCCGGGTCAAGAAAGAAAAAATATATTGCTCACAGCTCATCAAATCCATCCAACAAAAGTAATCACCCTTCACAATACCCGAATCTCAACCTCAGGTATCTTTCAGTTGTGTAAAAGATAATACGATCTCACTTGATTTGCTCAATGACGGTCTTTCTGCGTTCTTCTTCGCTGGCCCTTAACTGCTCCAGGTTAACGTCTCTGTTCTCACGAGCTGCCTTCGCTCGAGCTCGTGTCTCGGCTTCCACTTTCTCGAGATCATATTTGTGCTTTAGAGCCAGTTCGTGCTCGATCGTTGCTGCAAATCTTTTCCCTCACAAATTATGGCATGCATGGACAACCCTTCCTTGCAACCCACCAAGAAAACAGCGGGGTAGGGGGGGGGGTACTTGGAAAGAAAAGGCGAAAAACACAGAGAATTGAAAAATCATATAAAACCCCAAAAAAGTTCAGAGTTGGCAGATTCTTAGATGATCGAATAATCTTTGTGGCAACTATGTGGGATTAACCGTGGTAAACGGCATGCAAGTCAGGGACGGTCTCACGGCTCGATTNATTAACCGTGGTAAACGGCATGCAAGCCAGGGACGGTCTCACGGCCCACCCATTTTATATGCAAGATTTCCCACTACATATTTGCATTGCCAATATTGTGGGCTTAGATTTCTTACAATACCTTACAGTAAAGAAACAATAGTTTCTTAGAAACAGTATTCTATTCTAGGATGGTATTTATATTAGCAGAAACCCTACCGATCTTTTCTGCCGGCAAACTACCAAAAGGTTATTAGGAATATCGTGGAATTGCAAAAGACATAAGGTTCAGAATCAGTTTTTCATATTCAAAAATTTTCTAGTGAATGTGGTCTTCTATCTGTCTTCAATATTATACTGATTACGTAGATAAGAATTTAATCACTTCCTTTGCGTAACAGATCATGAAACTAAAAGGTGCTGACATCTGGCGCATATTGCTGTGCAGTTTTAGAATAGCACTTGGAAGATTACAGAATATAATCCCTTCGGACTCCTACTCAAAAAGGGAAAATTTTCGATGGTAAACTTTGCCTCTCAGAACGTTCCAGCAGAAACTTCCACCTAACATGGCTACATTCTTATTCTCATTAAAAAGGGTAATGCTACAACAATAATCGGAAAAGATACAAGCAGACCTTTTCTTAATGCCTCCTGCTTCTTAATACTTTCTTCCTGCTTTCGGAGACTTTCTTCTTGCATACGCGCCTTCAGCGCTAACTCCTCCTCAGCTCGCTTTCGTGCTAGCTGATCTTGATAATCGGCCCTCTGCAAGCACAAACCGACATTTATGCATATTTGACAATATTACAAACAAAGACGGTCGATTACTAAAACGCATCGTCAGCAAATCATAACACTGAAGCTCCTATCCTTCGAATAAGCATAAGAATTTGAATAAGCATAACCTCGCTACAAAACAAATTGGAAGAATATTTCACCAGTAGTATGAAAACAGCAATTCAAGTGACGTGATAACTGACACCTCACGGTTTGCTTACCACCTGATTTGGCATTACATTGTGCAATATCCACTCTCGCGTCAGCCGGCAACAACAACAGCAGTAACACAGCAGAATTCGAAGACGCACTTAACTAGTTACGAAAATAGAAGCATCTATGGCACGATCGATAATAGATCTTGCCGGTGGCTTTCTCGATTCTGCGTTACGATAGGCGATGAACAGATATCAGAGCTGGCCGATACACTCGGATCCCTAGCAACAAGAAACTAAGAAACATTGCATTTCAGTTGTCAAACGTAATAAGCACCAATAGGCGAATTCTTGGGAATGGAGCAGAAAACTGACAGAAGCACATCGAAGTGATGATGCAAGAAAGTCTTCTTTGTGGCTCGACAAACAATTCCTCCAGTCAGATAGTTATATTTTCTTGCAGTGAAATCAATGAATCATCCATCGTTACCACAAAAATAGCGAACTCGAGGTTGACAATCTTGACAGCAAGCCTCAACATGAACCGATGATCCGTTTCGCATACTTGGGAAATCACTGTATCATCTAATGCGAAATTCCTATCCCCACCCCCACCTCTCCCCCCTTCTCCCCAAACAAAAAGACGTAATCTTCCCAAGCGGGTGCAATGACACTGAACAATGAGATTCATGAAGTGACGCATACAATACATCAATTCATGTATATTCCCTCTTTCTGAGTTTGATTCCATTAATGCTATAAAGACCACATGAAACAGTATCAGGCTTGCGTTCCTCCACAAACCCCCTGCCCCATCCCCCCCCCTCCCCTCTACACTGCCGCAAAAACTATTCAAGGCACTATTCGAAATGCAAACCAAATCGATTCTCTTTGTTAACCACCTTTTCAATGAGTCTGTGCTTGGAAGTCTTTCAAAAAATAGAACAGCACCCCAACTTGAAGCAATAACGCTTTACAAACCTACCATATCATGGAATACGATCACTGTTAGTTCTCATATTTTATTAACAACTGCATTGCTCCTTTACTATTGCATCACCCCACCTTCCTTAAGAATCTTATCTTAAATTCCTTTGTTTAATCAAGCGAGCAAATAGATAAATAAATAGAGGAATGACGTGACTAGTAGACAAAGCATATCAGGTAAACGTGAAATACTGAAAATTACGAATGTAAACAAACCGCTCGCGCATGTTTCGTCTCCTCAATGAGCGATTTACGCCGCTCCTCTTCGGCGATTCGAACCTGATCCGATTTCATCGCTTGGATTTGCGCCTCCAACTGCTGAAAATCATCAAAACCTCACGCAGTGCAACTACGCAATCATATTCGGCCTTAGCGACGTCCTAGCACTACGGACCCGCATATTACTCAAACCAGTTTTATGGGACGTCGAAGAATTTTGCGAAGTTCAATAGAGGTCAACCCCCCCCCCCCTCCCCATCCCTCCACCACGTTCACTTTCCTTTGTTGCCGAAGTTCTCCTCCATGCCTCCCCTCAGGCCCCCATAAGAAACCACTTTCCGCATCATACCACACCACTTTTATATGTCCCCTTATTGCTCCCAGCAACTCTGCAAGAAACCACGACTTCAATGCAGCCGCAAGCAATTGGAACAACGACCTTTAGTCAAACAAACTCGGGACGGCATGTGCCCGTAGAAGAGCTGGAGCTAACATTCGCAAGCAATCCGATCTGCAAGGTTCTAGGCCTCTTTCACGCTGTCCTTACTTTTTCGCAATTTGAGTGCATCAAGCAAGTGCATGAAGAAATTATTATTATGTTTTAGCAGCACTTCACTATGGATCTGTTCATTTCCTCACCTATCCATTCCTTTTAATCAGCTATACCTATGATAGGAAACGAGGAACTATCTTATATGAAGCCATGAAAATTGCCTTCAGAGTGCCATGTTCGAAGAACATGCGTACCCAGTCAAGGGAAGTGAGATCCACTTATTGCCACAGTGACGCCTCCAGGGTGAAAAGAAAGGACTTCATAACTAATTATGGCAATACTAACAATAAATCGCATCGCAGCGACCCTGTCAAAAGCACAACCAATTAATCGTGTTCAAGCACTAAGCTGTCTAAGACCAGGATGCCGAAATATCTAAATGACCAAATGCTCGGTGGAAGCAATAAAGAAGAACTGTAAATCCATCAACTTTACTAGCAAAATACGTGAGGCCTCGAGACGAGTGATTCCAAGCAAGTTTGCACGTGACCGACATATTTTCTATTCCTTTCCTCCCTTCCCACATTGCCCAAAAATCTTTTTTTTTTTGATGCCACGCTAGTGTTTTTTCAGTCCCTCCACTCCCTCCTAAAAAATCTCAAATGGAACCCTTAAAAAACCACATCCCTGACCCGCCGTGCCGCTATCCTAGGATGTTCTGCGACGAGATAAACTGCGGACATACATTGAACTTCTCTCAACGCGCGCTCTACCTCCGCATTAGTCAGCATTCGGCTATCGCGCACCAAGGTAGCAAGCACCAGCCATTACAAAAAGGCCCGAATCACTTCTAAAAAAATCAATGCACCATGCCCATTGCGGATTCGTCCAGCCCATCTTCAATAGACTACAAATGTTTCAAAGATTTATACAAAAAAACATGCCCAATTTCTATAACACGCTTGCTTGTACTAGATTTTTCTGGACGAAATAAACTTTGAACAAAAAACGTATAAAAGAATGATGTGGAAGAATGGACAGATGTGAATAATCGCATCGCTGTTCCAAGGGAATAGCCAGCTAATTTATGCGTGCAATGTGCCATTTAACCTATTATTTATCGCTTGATCATCTTACAAAGGCCAATGCATTTTAACTAAAAGCTTGCAGAAGATCACCTTTGTTTGTGCCTCTACTTCTTTCTGTTTTGTGATTTCCTGCAAACGAGACAATTCGAGGGCCTCCTTTGCATTGCTGAATTTCTCCAGCTCTCTTGCAGCCTTTGCAGCCCTTTCAAGAGCCGTCGAATCGAAAGAATAGGCCATTTTACTGCCCTGATCGCGAGAAGGATGTGCACCATCTCCACTCGGGCCACTTTTGCCGTCTCCTTCACCTTAAACGATATAAAAATAGCTCATTATAGGTAGCATGAAATGGTCGGGCTCAATCTTGCACAGAAACTGATCAAATGTCGGCATTGCCTTTCAAGTAATCCCGGCTTAAACACTGCAATTACCGCATGGGTAATAATGACTGCAGCAGAAGCATAAAATATTCCTGAAATCGGCAACCTTATATTCTATCTTGAAATTCATGGCTAAGAACGACTTGGAAATTTTTCTTATTAAGCCAGTGATCGGGCCCAGATCCCAAACTGCACAACTTTCCATCAACCTTCAAACCTCGCTGTGACGAAAAGGATCTGGAACTAGCATTCGTAACCTCCTCCTTTCCCCGTCGTTCCAAAGTTGTGCACTGCTTCTGTCGTAAATAAACCAACCTTGTGGTGCTCCAGATGGCGCACCAAAACCTGGTGGCATTGTGGGCGGCTGCTGCCGATTCATGCCGAACAACCATGACATCCTCTCTAATTTTCACCTGCAACAAATATCTCCGCATCAGATGTCCCTAGAAAAGATGTAAGGAGCATCTCCACCGCTTTGCATTTCCATCGACATACCTCACTGTCTTTTCACTTTGAATCCTGGCAAGCTTTGATGTAAAACAGTACTAAAACACTATCACTTGCTCAGCACTTTCTTCCAGCCTTCTTTCCGCAATAACTGCTCGCGTGACAAAGGAAAATTTCAGTTCATCAATCACCACTTAACAGATCTGCCGATCCAAAGTTCCTATACTCTGCCAGCGTTGACCGACCAAACTCGGCGCTTCCGCTCTTCGCCGGAACCCCCGATCTAGATCCATCACCCCTCGCTTCCGTCTAGTCTTGCACTTCTACATTCCCCGGTTTGGCTGCGCATGAGGTAGCCATGCCATGCTTGAGGAAAATGCCTGCCTGCTGCAACACATGGGAAGAAGTGACCCGATCTGCTCAGAGGAGGAAACGATCCCGTCGAATGGCCTCTAATGTCCCGTAGGTATCTCTACAGTTTGCTTACAGCATTTACATACTGAAGAGAACTATGCGCTCCTTTCTATTCCAAACCGTCCAGGTATGCTATTGCTATCTTCGGATGCTGCAAGTGGCGCAAATGTCGGCGCTAATTCATTGACCGGAAAAATTGTATCTTCCGTGTTGCAGGCGCGAAAATTTTTAAACGCTTTCAAGCTTCATTGAAAATGACCTACAAAAGAAACACAACGCAAGAACACTAATCTAGAATAACCCGGGAGAACTGCATTCCTCTTGAATTACTTACCTTTGCTAAGAACACTCTAAGAAACACCAGGAATCCGCATTTCCAATTATGAGGACACCGGAAGCATCTCGCTATGACCTTCGCATCATTTTTGCTTCGAAGTGTGGATCTTCAAGATTCTTAACATCTGTTCTCCTCCATTGATGTTTTTCTTTTTCCTTTTGTCTGTCGTTATCCATCATCCGCTCTGCTATCTTCCATTCCAGAAATTTTGAAAGTTTTCAAAAGAAAATTGAGCCCTTTCAGATGAAGACTTGACGCGATAATCAGACATTAAAAAAACGCCCGGTAAACCAGTTTTCGTTTAACGATGCGAACAATCTTCCGCAGCTATGATAGGAAAGTGCACCTCCCAATACGCGACTATTATTTTGCAAGTTACAGGGATTTGTTTAAAGGTGTTATACCATCACTCCTCAATCCTCTAGCATTCTACCAACTTTTCAAACCATATCATTTCATTACATCTCACCCTAAACTGCATAGAAGGTTTTATATTTCTGCAACCTATGCAACCACTTACCTGGGGCCAACCGGAAGTTTGTATGAATCCGTCTCTGCATACTCACCAATCCCAACCCAATCCAACCCATTAACGTGGCTTGGCTGAAGCATACGAACACCCGGATAAAGTTTTCTATATGCTTTTTGCAAATTCGAAAGGGTAGAGAATGACCAACTCTTCAGCACCAATGGGACATGACTACATCACTTCCTGTTAACCTTGCTATGTTTAATACTAACTACCACATCGAATACCACACCACTTCGAAGCACACTAATGCCAGCAGCGATCGCTAGCAATTAGTAGCACTACTTACAACAGCGCGACCATTAATATATACGATTGCTACTTCTGAAGTTATTGAGCCCAAAGAATCGGGGGCAAGAAACTTTAACGACTCCTATGGAGAGACTCTGCGGAACGTCCACCCTGTGCGCAAGCTCATCCCATACGGTCACCTGTCCATCATTTTGCTACAACACATAATCTGGGTTTTTATGAGTTATATCGTCACGAGCCGACAATATAACTGGTCTCAATCAACAGGCAAAAAATAGGCATGATGGATAGTCCATAAACCACTAGATAACAGCATCGACCAACCAAAAATAAATTTTTTAGTGGTAATATCCATCACCAATTACCATCATCCACAACAGATATTGC
Source organism: Toxascaris leonina (assembly GCA_022844705.1). Taxonomy (NCBI): domain Eukaryota; kingdom Metazoa; phylum Nematoda; class Chromadorea; order Rhabditida; family Ascarididae; genus Toxascaris; species Toxascaris leonina. Next base: position 11,901 of record JAARMF010001208.1, on the reverse strand, counting down.
ATGAATGATAATAATGACAGGCAAAATATTTCCCATATTCAATCGAAATTTGGATTTTCAGCAATGGAATAGAACAAAACTGAAATAGATGCTTATCGCGTTGAGAATAGCTCATTAAAGAAGAAATAAACCAATGCCACAAATTCCATCAATCCTCACTTTTTAGTATCCCACCATCTATAAGCAAGTGAATTAAAAACAAATATCCCAGAAAATTTATGCTCCAAATATACAACGCCTTCCT
>JAARMF010001208.1:0-11650 GCA_022844705.1 Toxascaris leonina | reverse complement strand
CCCCCCCCCCCCCCCCCCCCCCCCCCCCGATCACCAAATCAAGACCATAACAACATATGCAATCGAGATTCATATTGCGTAAATCACAAATCGGTGAGAAAAAAATCAGAAAAAAAGCCATTCGAGGAAATGAACAATCTTCAAGAGGAGAGGCTTCGAACAACTGCTAGCAAGTAATCTTTATCGGGTGCGATCATGATCTCGTGCTTCTTAGTTCGTAGTTGCAAAAACGTCAGGTCGTTGCTCGGATCCAATTCACGTATAACATTAACCGATTTATCACACAATTGCTGTAATCGTGAGCAGTGCTGTGAAGTTGCCTCTTCATCCATTGTTGAGCGAATCGCACGACCTAAAGTTATATATCTTCAATTACTATCACCCATAAGTATCCTTTCTCTTTCGCCCTTTTTTCTTTTTCACCTCCTTCTCTCTTTCTTCTCTCTCTCTCTCTCAACACTTATCCATCTCTATCTCTCCTAATCCTATCTTCACAAATCGAAGGAACTTGGGCAAAAATATTTGACCATGAAATAGATGGAGACTGTTTCTGTGGAATTGGCGTGACATCAGAAATCCACAATGTACAAAGAAAGGCGCAAAGAATGCAATCACTCACCTTGGCTAAAGAAACGAAAACATTACTTAACAACTCTTTTGCAACTGTTCTTTACAAATTTCGACAATCAAGTTGCAAGAGATTAAAATGAGAATAAATAACATAACCATTTTAAGAGATATACATCTTGAACTACTGCAATAGCACTCTGCAACAGCGTTCAACGATCAAACGCCTCTTAAACAGGGGATCAGTGAAGCAAACAGCAATAATAGTAGCAAAAATTCGGGAGCAATTTATCAGAGACGGCTCCACTGCACTGAAACGATCACCGACCTCTATTGTCTGGCCGACGAAGCATGCCCATAATTCAACTTCAAAAACACATTTTCAGTTCAGGTTTTCCATTTCTCATCGTAGTTTAAGAACTCGAGGTGTGGTCATCTAGAGCTTGAGCTTGAGTACATCTTGGAAAGGATATCAAAGCGATATTGCAAACCAGTAATCGCCAGTTTCGCCGTAGGAACCTCAGCACCATAACCGCTATCTAATGGCTAATGCGTCATGTTAGAAAACATTAGTTTGAGAGTCATACCACCATAGCACTGAAAAGCGTTAAGAGGAAAGGAAAAGGGATGGAGGGTGGAGGGAACGGGAGGAAGGGGAGAGGGGGAAGGTGGTCCAAGTATTGCATTATTTTAGCTTGGAGAATTAAACCTCTGCTCCCATTCTCACTTTTACCCCGCAATCACAACAACATACGTTCAAAAGTGTTGTTCGAAAATTTCACCCATCTCCCGAAAAACTCATAATCTGCCCCTGCGCTGTTTCGCATTCGAACCTTAAATTCGTTGCGAATTCGTCTCTGCCAGTGCTACAGCTGAGCTGTCTCCCTTCCGCTCCCCACCACCATTCGGAATCTGAGTCGACTAGTTCTTTAGATGGAACCTCCCCCCTTCCACCCCACTGCCAAATCCCCTCCTCATTTCCCTTTCTGAAGCAGCTGCAACTCTGAATGTTAAGAACGGATACGCTCATCAATTCTCTTTTTTTAAATTGTAAATTCACCTGAGTCGGTGTAGCCACTCCCCTCAAATAGTACTATGATCATCAACGATAAAAGATTTCCCAAAACACTCAAGGATATATCGAGTCAATACGAAAATATATCAAGGTGGCCGACGACGACCATGGCTTATCACGTCCTACCCTATCAGACGAGCCACAGCCTGCGGAAAGTCATGCGCCGCATCGGGGAATGTGCGAATGGAGAGTGCAGCGATGCAATGTGTTGTGGCCTCTGCGTCAGCTCTGACATTATGGCTCCGCTACCTTTGAAGAACATGTTTCGTGCTATTATCGTAATTTGCAAAAAATGTGTCCTGTCTCTAAATCCTCTCCGCAGTTTAGCCCTTCTTGCAGCTGTCCTAAACCAAGTCTCAGTCCAGCTAACAAGTAAAAGAATTAGTCCTAGCTATATGTGGAATGCTTGATGCAAAGGCTAAAATCATCATCGTGTGAAAGTTTGAATTTCTTTGACTCAAGTAACCTTTGAACGTGCATCTTTTATAGATCCATCGAAGCGCATCGCAAAAAAAATAAATAAATAAATAAAACGTCCTAGTCAGATTACTAGAACGTGAGCTACGTGCCCATAGTCGGCTCATAATGGTAAGCACTTACAAACACCCCTAGTTTTAGAATAACCCCTCCTCCAACGAATTATTACCATCGTAGTAATATTGTCTCGTCTATTCCTAATAATTAAAGTCATACAAAAGTTGCCAATTTCGATTTCTCATAGATGCCTCAATGATAAGCATCTCACACACGTGCATTCAACGAAAGTACTTCAAAGGAGGTGCTCCCAACAGTGACAGCTATGTTGACGATGTCTGCGTACTTGACTGCCATGAAGGAAATTGCGCAAATGTTCAACTGACGATCTGCACCAACATGACACAAATGCCCAAGTGTCTCTGGCACCCAATACTCTACGACACAGCCGTCCCAACAACTTCCGACAGCCTAATAACTAAGGCGTTGATTCCACAGCACAAAGGCTATACGCTGGAAACGGTTTTTGGACACAAACTTTTGTAGTGCTAATGATCACTGCGCTAATGCCTCGAACAAATTGCCTACGGCGCAACTCTTTGTTTTGATATGATGGAAAGCAGAAGGGAGGAGACGGGAGATGGGAGGGATTTTAGTGGGTGTTCCTCCTCCTAACGCACATTTTTGGAGGTGTTTGTATTATTTCAGTGGATACTATTGCTCCAACGCGGACACAGAAAAAAAAACGACAAGAAAAGACATATAAGCAATAAAGATCAAACAATAATTACGTGATGCTATATTACAGTTAACAGACTACTTAGAAGAACAGAACACTCAGGATATTTAGGTAGTACAAGTACCAAACTTACACTATTTATGCAAGAAAACAGTCATGCTTTCGCGGTGGAAACATCTATTACTATTCGCAGGTAAATTATAAAGGTGAACATACCTGCACACAACTAGTAACCTATAATACAAAGTTTCCTCGGGAAACTGTCAGAACCTTGAATTTAGGCGCTTGTTCGAAACTAATGAGCCTTCAAGCAAAATTAATAATTTGCAAAACGGTATTGTCGTGCACAAGAATTATCCACATTCAATCGGAGAGGATGCCCAACAGTTCGCTTCTATAAGAGTATGTAAAATTTCTCGCTGAATGCTTCTGTGCTCAGCGAGTCTCAGAGGGTATTTATGGCCCAAGAATGGATAGATAAATGTGTCACCTAATGAATCCATTATGATGACTCCGACAACTCCTTTTTGGGCTTGAATCCTCTTGATTGTTTCCTCCACGTCAGCCATACCAAGAAGGAACACCTGAAAAAATAAGGTTCTGCTTAAAATCTATTCGAAGCAATTAGTTACGATACGCACGATGTTTACCCATAAATGATGATAAGCATAACACTCAACTCTATCGCTATGATGGACGGTCGATGGGTAAATGTGTGCAATCATAGATGGACCTAAGTCTTATCCAACCTACTTCCCAGCTGACGGGTAAGAAAGTGGAAGTAGATGCAAGCTTCAGCGTGGTTTCTAAAAGAAGACGCCAATGGTTAAAACGATATGAAAAAGAAATGAGAAGTGAAGAAAGAAGAAAAAGAAGATAAGGAGGAAAAGAGAAACAGAGGGAGACGGAAATATGGAAAGATGGACAGAGAGGGAAAGATAAAGAAAGGAAAATAGTTATCAACGCAAAGCATTTGGTCATTGAGATCGAAAATATTTGTTGAATGCTGCAGAGGTGAGTTATTTACGTAAATCTCAGATCGACTGCAATTGAGATATGAAGAAAGGGCATCCTTAATTGCATTAATTGGGTTACAATAGCCCTTAATTGCAATGATTTCTACATTTAGCTAAGCGCTTTATTTTCGGTGCGGATAACGGATAATTTTAACTATTTCGGTTCCTCATTTATGAGTGGCATCTCATAGTTATATGCTTCGAACTAATGTCAAGAAGCCTATTCTCAGATCTCTTGCGCGCTTCACCTTTCCCCCCCTCCCCTCCCCCTCCTCCCCCAAAATGTCCGCTGTATGAGCATCTTGTATCTTCCAGTGGTGGTTCATTATTGCTTGGACATTTGGCAGTGTCAATATTATTTCTTTTCTGCAACTTTAACTAAGCAAATTTTTCTCACATTCGGTCGAATCAGTGAATTCTCTCTCGTTGAATCTTCCGTCGACGTTGCGACTACGATAGCTATTATGTCGGAGCAAAAAAAACCTTTAATACAGATAGTGTCTTTATTAGTACTAATGATACCGCTAACAATAACAAGAACTACCGTCAACGGCACACCGCCAACAATTATACTAACACTACCGACGGACTTTTCAAGATAGAGTGCTCCTCCACTTTTCCATCAAGACCCTTCACAAGGAAACTCCTCCCCATCGAGTAGGTCTTCGTTTCACTTCGTCTACGCCCCCACCTTTGCAAATTGCTTCCCGACGTGGTCGCCTTGAAGGCGTGCGGGATGCACAAGCGCTCATCGTGTCCGCATTTCTGCATGCCTAATTCCCAATATTTAGATCTTTATAACCTCATTCTTCATTTGTCGATCAATGCAAGAAACGGTAGAGAAGATCATCGTGTGATGCACCTTGTCCCTACTAATGAGTTCAACGACTCTGAAGCGACTGAGCCAACGGACACTGCTGAAATAACAGAAAGGCATATACGCATACTTACGCAAAGACGCCATGTCGCATCCATGCAGTTACGGTTTGCAGACATTGCACTAGTGGCACAACGAAGGGGCAGCATTCTCACTGCAACCGAAAAGAAGGCCAAGCATCCTCGTTGTTGTGAAGCAGAAAGCATTGCGTTCTCACCCCTCTCTCCCTCTTACATCCCCTCGCGGTCGTGAANTGCGTTCTCACCCCTGTCTCCCCCTTACATCCCCTCGCGGTCGTGAAAAATGGAAAAGGCATCGATGTCCTTGCTACAAAAAGGAAACGAAGAGGTAATATCTGATGGCCCCGGAAAGATACGAGGGAATATGGTTAAAGTAGTAGCAAAAGGGTAATCGACTGACGACAGTCTTGCTTTAAATGAACACGACAATAAGGCCGAAATGCCCTCAAAGACATCAGAAGTCTCGACAGGACAGGATGGGCTAGTGCCGCATAGAGCGCTGAGAGCTACTTCAGCCCCACTTGTTGTTGGCAAGCTGAATTGTGTGGATGGCCAGATGCACATCCTGTCTTCTCCCAACTGCACTGCAGACACCCATCCCTTCACTGCAAAGATACTTCCTTACTGTACTCAAGTCAGATAAGAAAATTATTGGATAAGTTCTTCCCAACATAATACAAGGACGAAGTCCGAGAATAAAAGTTCAAAGTTTGAATCAAGGGAAGAGTTCGCACGGGTCACTTATAAAGCACAAATCATTTGAATGCAATAAATGGTAACTAGTGTAACTTACGAAAATAGCCATAGTACACCTATACTTTTTATAGAATAATGTAAGGGCGAGGAGGGGTATAAGATGGGCAAAATGTAAGTTGTTTGAGAGTGAAAGATACATATGGTGAAACTACTTTGCATAAGAAAGTAAAAAAGCAAGTAAATAGCAGTAGCTAGCATCATTTTTTTTCTGTACTTTCGTCATACAAGAAGCATCTGTAAAACGTCAGTGCAACTTCTTCGGGTAGTATTGATGAAAAGCATCACCCCAGGAATAAACATTTTCCAAGTTGCTCGAAGAGCACAATATGATTTCCCTTCAGGATCCCTTAGAATATTTAGACCGCTCCCAAACTAGACCCATCATAGACAGTTACGCTGAGTCTTAAAGTTATTAAATGCTATAAAGCTTGGGCTTCACATGCTATAAAATAAAGGTTGGGTTATACTCGAATAATGAGGCCACAAAAGCTGGTAGCATGAATGCAACAACTTTTTACACAAACTCAATTAGTTCTATAATAAGAGAACGGAGGAATGCGTTCCAAAAAAGCACCTATCATGTTTATGGTTAGATTATATGATGTCAAGGAGTCTTTGCGCCCATAGACGTCAGTGTAGCACTGAAGCAACATTCCGCTTAAGCATATTCGAATCGGGCTGCCACCCGAATGGGAAACAAATTCTGGATGGGTGTGAGGGATGGCAAAACACCCATTACTATAAGCACACGCATCCTAAAGTGGACAACCCGATTGCTATACTTGGTCTCAAAGTACGATTCAATCATGACCGCAATAATTTTGATAGCAATGATAGTACTTAAAGGTGGCAAGCCGTACTACCGTATGACATGTTTTGGTTGCGGGACCTTTTTCAAAAGTTCTCTCAACAACACCACCGCCCCCTCAAACTTCAGGGACCGATCGCGTCGATGGGTGGATTGGTGCAGGTTGGGGATTAGCTGAGGTTTGTAGTTACGATCGCCAGTCTTTGCCGCTGAGTTAGGAGATCTTTAGACGTTTCGACACCCGATCATATTTCTTCCATATAAATAAACAAGGCGGGTTTCTCGTATTTTCCCGACAAAAGGCTACGATTTTTTTGGTAAAACCGCCCTCCACAACTTCGTAACAGTCCCTTAACCTCTCCATATGGACTCCTTCTCTCTTCTGACAGGTCGAGGTTTTGCATCTCCATCTCCTTCCCCTATCACCATTGGGGATTCTAACAAAGTTCAGCGCATCATTAATCAACCCGCCTGTATGTTGCTTGAAATGAGCCTTCAACAAGTCAGCGCTTTGACACCCGGCCGGAAGGAAAATCACTTCCACAAAAGCCATATCAGACAGGTTTCAATACAAGAACATACGCGATATACCGTAACTAGTGCACGAAATGCCACCCCAGCCACGGGCATTCCCAAGAGGGTACCACGGAGGCACAGGGAAGTTCCAACCCTGTACGACGTATTGGAAAGCCATATCCTCAAAAACCGGAGCCCTAAATCAACACTGCCATCATACAGCACAATTCTGTTACAAAATTGTGTTCGGCTTTTCCGATATCCCGCTCTCAGAATTACTTCAGTTCGCTCCTCCCCGTAGTCGACGTGTATATCAGTTTCAGCTCGTCAAAAAGTGTTGCAGCAAAAACAGTGTTCTACACAGTTTCCAGTTTCGTGTTGTACGAGTCTGGAATCTGCTTCCCGCCGATATTGTCAAGGCACCCACTCCTTCAGTTTTTAAACTGCGGCTGAGTCGCTTCGATCTACACATTATTGCTGCTCTCATGTTCTAAATGTCTAATCTCCCAAATTTTGTCTTTGCTAACGTCTTCTTCTTCCTCCTTTCTTCCTCCTTACATACTTTTGTATGTTTTCCCACCTTGGGACGTGAAATAAATAAATAAATAAATTCGTTTCCCATCAAAATCGACTTTGTTATGAAATTCACAAGGCGACTAGTGAACCGAATCAATGCAAAATTTCTGTAAACTCAATCTTCCGTGATAACTACAGTTATGAACTAGCAACACAAAACTGAAAACAATAAAGATCTAGTGCCGACAATTTTATTACTTGCTTAATTATTGGCTTATTTGCCTCATCGATTTATTAGATCGTGTTCCTTATTCTGATAGCTATATCGATATTTGTTGTATTACTTTCGCATAAAACAATACGATAAAATAGCAAAACATTTTAATGATTGCTCAAAGAAAGCACTTATATCCATAATAAACTATGCAAATGGGATGAAAGCTTAACGCAGCTCCAGAGCATTCTGATAAGCTTAACACCGCTCAAGAATATTCTGATTCGCCCTCTGCCACGAAGCATACAATTATATGAGGTGTCGAAGTGTCATCGAAAATTTTTCATAACATTTGACGCTGCTATACGAATTTATATGAAGAAAAAAAAAGTAGAACAAGAAAGCATTCAACGAGGATCACTAACAAAGAAAAATTTATGTATCAAATTTGTCCACCTCATACGTAACTGGCTAGCAAAGAAAGAAAAAGAATAACAAATGATGGACAAAACGGAAACTTATGATGGGAAGTAAACAAAAACCTAGCCACAATCCCAAATTGGCTCGAATATCTTCGACGGCAATTACTACATTTCAAATATTACTTGTGCAATAAACTTATTTTATTCAAATTATCTAAATGGCCGCGTAAAATGTGGACGCGATTTATTTATATTCGAAAAAGCATGAACTACGCATGTTTTTCATACAATTCTCAAGTCGAAGCCGCATTTTACGCAATCAATATTTCTCGACTCCCCCCCCCCAAAAAAAAACTTAACAGATTTTTTATTACTTATCTAAAAACATTAATATATTGTCCAATTCCTCCCATCTTTTTCCTTCCATCTCCTATTCTAAGAAAACAGAAAACTTGTGTCACTCCCGTCTAGTATTTTATTGTTGTGCTACACAAAAGCGATCTTGAAAAAGCCTGTTAATTCATCTTATGAACAGTATGCACATCACATCGAAACCACTTGTAACCCATAAAACATCAGGACTTTTGCGTACAATGCACCACATCTCATCGCCCACTTTGCACTTCTAAATTTCAATACCCTAAATCGTCTGCAAAGATGGCTTTGGGTCTTAGCGTATCGCATCATCTCTTCATGCAAATTTCTCTTTTCGCAATTCAAGGAAGTAGTCAGGAAGGTAGTAAATAGATGGCCACATGCTACGATGTGAAAATAATTACCTTCTTCAACTTAATGCCGTAACGCATAATATTCACATTTTGCAAATATAGCACTGCATATCGCTATCACTCTACAACTGTACTACACCCTTCTCAACCTTTGCATCAATATACTCCCCCCACTCACAGATTCCTTTCTCTAATTCCATAATCCAAGTATCGCCTTTCTGGCATAGAGTCCTCCCCTCACCTTTGACCTTTCGACCACACAAGTTCTTATTTATTATTCTTACTCCCAACTAATTAATCGATGTCCAATATATGACCATCGATGACATGTGCACTTCACGTCAATAAACGCTACAGTGAATAACTCTGTAATACTATGGAGATGATGAAACAACATTCGCAGTCGCCTTTCTCATTTGTACACCGTAGTTATAGACGTGTGCCATATTAACCTCGGTTGTCGTGATCTGATCCTTCACAAAATCGAGTTCTGCATTCAGCTCATCAACCGCCGTAGCCGCTGTAACAGCAGCATTTCAAAAAATGCATTTACTGCATGAGTGAATTGTTAAAGTCAGTGATCTTAAAAGCGGGAACTGAACTCCGTTTTTCGAGCATTTAAAATCGTCATTTTTCTGCAATGGTGTAAGTTTTTTCAAAGTTCGAGAATCTCATTCTTCAGAAATCAAGTACCTGCACCCCAGAAGAAGCTTCACAAAGGGTAGAGAAGTTCTTTTGGCCTCAAATGTGCTGCGCTCGAGCTTTTCAAAAATAGTACATCTCATTCCGAACATCACATTCATCTACTATTTGGGACCGGAGTTTTTGATTCGTCAACAACAACATCCCTGAAGCTTTTTGTCTTTAGAATACCTCTAGACCCAATAGAGGGGAGGAGGGGGGGGGGGAGGGGGAGGGGACGAGCGTGGAATGGCTAAACCTATCATTATAGAGCGCAAAACCTCATCGCCACAAACAATGCACTTGGAGAGTTGAAACCACTTNCCCCCCCCCCCCAACTCGGTTTTTCACCGTTGCTCTGTTTAAAGCACAATTTTTCACCGCTTTCGCCCTAGCTCAAGTGGCGAATGCAAGTAAATTTTGCCTGCGCTAACTTAGTAACCTTCTCCCCTTCCTCGCCCATTTCCAAAGGCATATGCATGCTCAATCCGCCCATTATGCACTTTTGATGTCCAAAATAGTTTAGTGAATGGAGAGCAATGACACTGAAATGTCCGTGCTAGGATCAGCGTTCGCCCGCCTCGAGGGCCGAAGCCATCCTAGTATCGAAAGCTGGTGTGTCTCCCCCTAATAAAAGCAGCGCTTCGCCAATATGTTATATATTAGAGAAGACACCTAGAATATTTATTTACTTCTCAAATGATGATGGGTGGTTATAAAACCTTCACAAGGAGGGTGCGACCCAACGATGATCGGCAAAGATGTAGCCAAAGATGAAGAAGAAATTGGCCGACTCACTGTTTCAAAATTTAATTGAAAGACTTGTACAAACGCAGAAAAACTTATGGCATCACCATCTTAAAGTTTTTGCGCGACTAAACGCCTGCTGGAAAATAATTTGAATGGTGTAAAATTGAGCATACCTTGATCATAGCTCTCTTTTAATACCTTGCGAGCCTCTTCTATTGTGAATTCGACCATCACATTAGCGCCCAACCATAGACACACCTGCAACTGAATATAAATTATAACCTTATAGTTCACGCATATAACACGTCACATCCTAGTTTTATAGTCTTTAAAACGAAAAAAAAACTGTTAGGTGACCACTGCAGAACTAACAAAAATCCAACAAGAAAGGAGAGCTAAGAAACAAGTAGTGAAAAGGACGCACACATCCTACCAAAGGATAATCTGCAAAACATTAATAACTACCTAAGACACCTTCTTCAGGTTATCTAGTCAGGCTATCTGCTCCGAATCAAGAATAAACCCGTATAAAATCGGCATAAGCCAATACGATAGAACATAACAATAACGATGTGTGATTAACAAACCGTATCGAGCTTATTTGCAGTCATTCGGCAGTAAACCTGATCGCTTAGTAGATGCGTCACTTCGAGAGGTTTGCCTTCTATCTGCAATGACAAACCCACATTTGAATGCTTCACTACAATCATCTAACCATAGTAATGAAGAGCCCGTTTCAAATTAATAATTATTCCGTTAAATTGGCGAACTAACAATTTCAGGCTTACATGAACCTCCCCAGTAATTAACCAGATAAGCTGCCTCTACTTTTCTTTCTCCCTCCCCCCTTCCCCGTCCCCCTCCCCACAACCTGTATAAAAATCTGATCGTCAGTTTCCGACTTCACCTGTAACAAGAGGACACCTTTAAAGATGAAACAACAAAGATATAGCAACCTCTTAAGACAAAAAAGTGCCGACTTACACGTACATCTATAACTTCGTTAAATCCTAGTAGGTATAGAAGATAGCCAACTTAAACTATATCTTCTGCTGAGCGAGCCAGCGAAGTTCTCAAACAGCTCCAAACAAATATAACCACCCTCACATTAACTGTCCACTATAACGCCGAAAAAGCAAAAAGCATTGAATTCGCTAATTAAGCAAACAAAATTAAAATAGCTTAACTGTTTTTTGCTCAATGACGTCGAGCATATCAAGCGAATGCTTCAAATCTGGCATCCTTGACGCAACTCTGTAAAAAATCCTTTCAACTGAGGATGGCCGACGTATTTTGCTCTTCCCATCAATGCACGACGGATTCCCGATTAAGAGTAAAGTGCTGACCATATGCCGAAAAGAAGTGATCAGAAACCATCAGTGAAGCTCATACGCAATAACATGAACTTTCTTAAGGCGATTCAACATCTTTGCTCTTCATTTCAATCAAGCTGAATTCTGAAACCTATTTCTGCATTTTGGTCAATTCCGG
>JAARMF010001207.1:22415-39773 GCA_022844705.1 Toxascaris leonina | reverse complement strand
GCGATTCACTTCTTCGCCTTCTATATTTCCATTTTATTGTTTCACCCTTTTTAAAGTTTCAGTATTTTTCCATCTAAACGAACTCCACTTGAAAATTGGACTTTGAGGTGTTTTTGACATAATTTGTCGAAACTGACCGGAAATTATTGCCTGAGGCAATTATTTGCTGGAAGTGAGTGATGAGAATGGAATAGAAGTAGGAGAAGATTATTTGTTGATGAGGAGATGCTTCAGATGAGCATTTTGAAGCATCACTTTTGTAGGTGATCGGAAGAGATCACATAAAGAGGTCGAATTTTACGCTCAAAATTTACCACTGTCACATCGTTGTCGCATTTTTATCGAATAGATGTGGATGTGCATGCAATACGTCGACGATGTTTTGAAGCCAATCGCTCAATAAGCGAGCTATTGGCTTCTGATATTAGCTTGCCATATGTTAGCAGATCGATAATTATTCCGGAAATGGTCACTTTGACGTGGTAATGCTTGATCGAAGAGAGACTTGATTGTGTATCAAGTGCTAAATGCCGTTCTTTGCAAGCATCACTCATCTTTTCGTTGGAAACTCTTCACTTCTAGAGATTATAACGGGCATTGAATTTGCTTTACACAATTTAAAGACGATGTTGTCTTATAAGAGCATTCTGATATTTGCTCATATTAATGTGTTGGAATGCGATAATTTTTGAATAAAGCGAATAATAAGGAAAATTGACATCGAACAATAAGCACATTGACATAAAGATGAACGGCACAATACCTATGTGATTGACAATAAACAAGAATCAAATTGAATCGAGTGCTTAGAGAAGTTTATGAGCACAACAGATGTATGGAATTGTGGAGTTTCCGAAATTTCTTGTGAAGTCTCCGAAATTTTCATGAGATTTGTCGCAATTAAATTTGTAGAGTATGAAATGCGAAGCACGAGAATCACTTGGTGTTCAAAATCAGAGTTGCTAAAATGATGACAAGAGGGCAATTATGGGTTGGTGTTTAAAAATAGGGCAATGATAGGAGGGCAAAATTATCGGAAATAGATGTGCGTAAAGAGATACAAACATCGGAATTGCTTCAATCATTTTGAAATGGCGAAAAATAGAGCGAGAGCAATGTGTTTTTTATTTTTTATTTTTTGTAATAGTAGAAATTAAATGGTCCTATGCTTTTCATCATAGCTTGATGAGCATATTCGTGAATGGATGGTTATTTAAGCTATAGGGAGGGCACTGGTGGGCCGATTTAATACCCTACCCGAAGCCACCAAATCGACTGTCTTTAAGCGCCGCCAACCATCACCGTGAATTACGGTTGCCGAATTCGCGGTTATTTTCGCCCTCAACAACCTCCCGATAATTCATTGTCGAGAGTTGATCGACATCACTTCTTTGTTAAGAAACGATTTCGAGAGTGTCTATCATGTCGTCGAAAATCACTTTGTGAATACAAAAAATTGATTTACCTAATCTTTTAAATAAAGCAAAGAATAAAAGGGGTTGACTTATCAGATTCGTTGGATATAAGAGTATGTATGATTGCCGTCGGCACAATAAAGCTAGATCTCAAAGTGGCTATAAAATGAGTGCTTATTTCTCCTAGTGCTTAAACTGTTTCACATATGTCAATATACCTGTATCCTTCCTTCATATTTTCATGAAGGTCAACCGAGATGAGCTCTATTGCACTCGTGAGTGCAGATGATAATTCCTCTAAAGCGACTATGATCCTTAAAGCAACATAAAGTGAGAGAAGAAAGATAGTAAAACTTCATGGGTTGGGAACAAGAACAATCGAAATACCCATTTATCATGACATCAAAAGGGATGCAATTGAACAAGCCAATGTTCGATCATAGAGTCAAATAGCTGGAAAGCGCATCGCTGTACGCCTATACTAATTTATAAATATTATTGCTGTATACTTTGCATATCGCTAGATCCCCTAGATGGAAAAATATCCTCGAATATTTAAATCTCACGTTTACGACAATTTTAGTTCTTTGAATGTTCCGGGATTGGTCGTTAAAAGAGAGCGCGACTCAACGTCTCATATCAGGAATACGCCGGAAAACACTTCCGGTTATACCGGAAATGTTTCCTCGAATCTCCTAACTTATATCGTATATCCCCTTTATTGTTGCAACTTCATTGGGGCGTATTGACTCGTATTGAGGACAGCGTCAATATTGAAAGGATTTATATGCACTATGTCGAATTATTTGAATACACATATCTGATCGGTTGATTCAGTCGCTGCTATCAGAGTTTCTTCTATCAGTAAATTTGATTGGTAAGTGTAGTTTCCGGATCCGATAACGATGTAATGAAACGGAAGTGTTTCCGTATTCGATGAGGATATTATTTTTCGGATCCGGTCAGCGACGAGCAATATAGTCGACTTTGAATTGCATTGAATTGAATATTTGATCCGATGTTGATTGCAAAGAGATTATCATCGAAGGAGAAATATCGTCCTATCAAACCTCATAAGAAAATATAGAAACGTCGAATAAAAAATTGTAAATATAGCAGTAAAATTTCACGATAATATAGCATATCGAAATTTCAACATTTTGTACTGTTGATGAAAAATATTCCACGTTCATGATCATCAATTCCTTCGGCGATATCGATATGTTCTTCAGAAATATATCGATGATATTTCGATGCAAATGGATTCATTACATCTTTACCTAAAAATTTCTTTCTTATCTTTGATGATTTAGCTTCTCCTCATCGTTTAAGAAACAATTTTCATTGCATCAGATGTAATCAGCCAATAATTTTCGCAATATATCTCAATGGTTTCGTATCTATAGTGGATCGCAGTGTTTGTTGGGCTATTTTTATTGTTAGTCGTCCATTATTAGATTTCAATATCCCCTTTTGCAATGAAAGATTATTCCTCTTGCAATAATTAGGCGACACGTTCACGTTCAGAATTTGTTACTCCCGCATATTGCTTCATGTAGTTTCTTCATGTTCTATGAGCGAGTGGGATTTTTTTTTTTTGAGCTTGAGAGCGATGAGTCCATGCTCTCAGTATCCCTCATTTAGATAAAGAACACTATGGGGACACATGGAAGAAGGCTTACTTCCAGAAAATCCCACATAGGGGAGCGGAATTTCATAGGTATGGGAGGACATTGTAGAAAGGGTTTCCGCACGAGGAGGATGGTGGTGAACCGTCAACATTAGTGTAAATGACGGTGCTATAGCGGATGCCTGTCTGCGTATTTTGGATATTGTTTATTATTTAAGTAGTGCGGAAATTGGAAACTTCAACGGAAGATGAAAGCTGAAATTCTCGACACTTAAGCTAACGATATATTTTTGTTAACGTGAAAGTTTCTCGTCAGGATCATCTCTGTTGGGAATGCAGAATACAGCTGGGATGTTTTTTGGAACGCCTATGCTTTTGGTGTGTCTTCCTCAAATTCCAGTTATCTAGCAACTGAAAATGTGTTGTACTCATTTCACCAATCCTTTCTCTCTCCCCCCCCCCCCCCAACCCTCCCACCCCTCCTTCCCCTTCCCTCTATTGCCTGAAGATGGGTAACCCACCTTTCGTTTTGAGCACATTTCACATATTAACAGTCGCTTCCGACAGCATAATTCCCCTCTCAAGTTCACGTGCCCATTTCAAAGCAAAATTCTTCTGCTGTTCTTCACCTTCATCCCTCATCCCCAGCATGATGCTTTCAATCCCTCCACCTATACCGAATATTTGTCCCAACAGTTGTATCTCCGTTACGATATCATTACCTCTGATTGCTTCAAATATTTTTATCCATTTGCTTGCATTTATTTGCTTATCCCTTATAGATGGATCTATTCGTTCATATCTCTCTTAATTCTAACACTGAAATATTAGTGCTTTTACATTGCTGCATGAATTTATCCACTTTTCAGCTCTTATTAATTTTGAACTTCTCAAAGTTTATTTTTTCTACTCATATAGGCATATTGTCTATTTTAGCGTGAATTTAATCGAAATTAACCTAATATATAACATGTTAACTGATTTAACGACATCTCATTTCGTTGTCGTAACAAAGCCAACAAATTTACGCTTCAATTTCTCTCAATTAGGTTAACTATTTCCGCATTTTCTACGTGTCCAATAGTCCCCCCTCAATATTACACCAATAATTACATAGGTCCATTCCGCGTATTATCAGGATTCAATCCTCGAAATTACAAGTTGAATCTCTGTGGCATACGTCTCATACTGTCTTTTCTAGCGCGGCATCCACGTGTATACAAGGAGATCGCCGAACCAAAGCAACCACTAATCAGGTTTTGATGCATTTCCGCATAGGCAAAATCGTCTAGCGAATTTCCAAGATATACCCGAATGAAGTGTCAGATGAGGTCAAGCAAGTTTTCGAGCTCAAAAATTCACCCATTTGATGGATTTTGACAAATCGCTCGTGTAAGCTGAACGAATTTCACAAGATGTTTGAGGCACATTACGTCAAGTTCAAGTTTCATGTCAAGCTCAAGTTTTACGTCAAGCTCAAATTTTATGTCAAGCTCAAGTTTTCATCTAATCAATTCACAACTCACAAAAAAAAGTTTTAGCTCTTTCAGAGGGAAATTCTTTCACTAACTAAGCATCATTTTATTCATACTAATAAAGCCATTGAAACGAAAACCTCTATATTCTTGAGGTGGTTGTCTTACTGCCCATTGATGAAAACATCGACGCCAACTTAATTGTGGCTTTATACGTCGTGGACGAATTTTTAGCGCTGCTTTCTGCAATTTAAATCCCTTTCATTAACGCCATGTTTCAATTTTGCACCACCAAGTTTTGTGTTATGAAAGGCACGCCTGTAATTGATGAATGGAATGCTATAATATAAGGCTTGAGGGAAATTCATGTCTAATGCAGGAGTGGCACTTCTTATGGGCCTATCTCGAAAGAGGAATGTGCCAGTCGGATTGTAATTCCAATCGTTTCACTGTCAGTATATGACCGCTATATGCTTTTATTAAGGTTACTGTGATACGAACCTATGCCTCGCAATGAGTGGGGCATTTACCCATAAAGATAGCGTAAAAAGAGGCAAGCATCATAAGGATGAGGTTCTGTTATAATTAAAAGCTCTAATGCGACTTATTTAATAATATTCCCCCGGTTCCTGATAGTTTGACTTGAAGGAGTGTTTTGCAAATATCTGAAGAGCTGAGGTGAGCAACGTTAACCCTCTATGATAACCATCATGATAACAACTCTAAGGGAGAGTCGCAGAAGCAGATGTGTTCTCTGAGCTTGTAGGTGAACGTACTTCCATTTTCCGGAAATTCTGAGAAACTTGGGAATTATTTTGCGACTACGAAAATTTCTTCTTCCCTGCAAGCTGGCAAAGTTTGAACTTGCGAGCCTTAGGAAGAAGTGATCTTCGAGCGGTAGCTGACCGACTGAGATAAGGGACGAGGTGATCTTTTTGGATACCGTCCTTATATTAGGCCCAGGTACATATACCACTGATTGCGTTCGCATAGATATAATGGACCTCGAGTTGAAATATGTTGATAAGCAGAACGTCTGCTGTATTTAGGTTTTCATTCCAAGAACTGCATCTTTGAAATAAACTATCGACGTTCACTAGCATAGATCAGACATTCGGAGAGAGGAATATCCCTCACCACTGGAACATCCTTCGCCTCACCAGCATCCTTCAGAGAGTTGAGGAGCACTCTTGTAAGGAGAACAGATAAAGCCAAATAAAACGTACAACTGCGGGTTTGTGAAAAACAGGCTCCGCACTATGGTATCGGCGTACCGCTTCAGCCCATTCGATATCCTCATCTCTCAATCGAACCATTGAGTGTTCCGAGAGTTGACTAAGAGGCTTAAATGACGAGAAATCTGCAGACGTATCGGACGAGTGAATACTTTCGCTTGAAATTGTTTTCGATCTGAATGATAAGCTACTTGATTTTCGTTTCCTTTCGCATTCATCAATGTTTAGGGGAATTTTTCACGCTGTTGGAAGTGACGTTAATGCAAAGCAACGCATTACGAAGCTTGAAACGTATCGCCAACCTCAGCGATCTTCTCGGCAAATTTTTTCCGACTCTCCAACTTCACGAAAAGGCCTCCAAATTCGGTCGGCAAATACCGCAAAGTCATCGAAATCAATCGAGAGCTAGCGAACTTTCGGTGGGCGCATCTATTTGGAATGCTTTTTTTTTCAATTCCGCCTACGCAATGAATTTTCCTCAGCTCAGCTCATCATCATAGAAATTATGAAAGTGTCGAAATATTTTGTTCTCCGCCGAAAGGAAATTGTGCAGATTTTTTTTCTCCAACGAATTTTCACAATTATAGACGATCATGGCGAAGTGCACACATCTCAGAATGTGTAAATAAGTGTTCTAAGAGAATTGGTTATATAATATCTTGGTCTTCTTGACATGACACTACATGATAACATGACATAGTATGCCACTGTTGGATAGGATATTTTCTGGACAAACTTTAGGTGTACTGATGTAAGCATACTTCAGGTACGAAGAAATAAGCCACTGATGTTCTAGATATAGACCAGGTATAGACTATAAAAATTGCTGAATACGGCAGGCTTAAAGAGATTAGCCACAAATGTTATAAAAGCTTGAAAAGATGAAACCTTTGATCGTCTTCATCACTTGTATGCAATTCACTATCGACCTCATCTTCGGTATCACCGACTGAGCACTCCGATTCGCTCGACTCACTTTCACCAGTCGGTAAACTTAGTGAGAAATCGGAACGAGTCTCGAGGGTCCTAAAAATTTTGTTTTTTTAAGTGATAGAGAATTCGTGACTGTTTTCTCTTTGCGTCGCTTGATGATAGGGATTGTCTTTAGAGGGAATTCTTAATCGAGAGTGTGTCTTTATAGAGCGTGTCTTTATTCATATAAATATAGCATTTGAGAAGCTCACCAGCCCGTTATTGCACAAGTCAAATCATCAACGTCTATAGCTTTCATCTCTAGTCGTCTTGCGATTCACTTGCAAAACTATTGCGGTTCCCTTCCGAAATTACAAGCTCGAATCGTGAATATTTTCAGCTAACCATTTATCTATTTTTTTCTCAACGTTCCCTTTAAATCTGCCGAATAAGTGAAATTGTCGTTTCATATATCTATAGAGAATGAGTTCTAAGTTTTTTTATTCGTATTTTCTATAGCGAGATTAGTCGGAAGTTAGAATTCGATGACTTTCACTCATTGATATTTTTCCTCTTCGAGAGCTTCTGATTTCTGAACAGATTTCAGTAATCTATCTCTATTCGCTGTTTTAAATTGCAGAAAGCATTAGTAAGCTATTGAGCACCCTAGAGGAATTATATAATGGTTTCTAGAAAATTGAGGAATAACTTCAGCATAAAGTCTTCCGAGGGTCCTGAAAACTTCGCTTTCTGCTATGACGGTCGCATCATTCCTGTTCAAAGCTCTATGCCGCTAACTCTGTCAACAACACTTCCTAGCAATTATAATTTATGGCCTTCATCAATAATATGATTCCATCTCTTGGACTTGTAGACTCGCTGAGATTGTTTCAGTTTACCTAGTTCTATCGCTCTTTAGCAAATATTATGCGCATATGTTCCGATAGATCTCTGTGGATGAAGTTCATAACACTTCTCTTAATTTTTCTGCTATGCGCTTTTAACAAGTTGTTTTATTGTTCTCTCGCATGTTGCTATAGTTTCCGAGATCTTTCATATACTTTTTTTGGATTTTACTTTTAAATACGGATGCGATCCACGCTTCTCCGCTTCCCCCCCCCCCCCCTCTCCCTCTCCACCCTCTCCACCATCTTCCTTCCATGTCTCATCATATGGGCCGGGGAAGAGGGGAGGGGAAGAGGGGGGGGGGGGGGGGGGGGGGGGGGGGGGGGGGGAGCTGCAGTCTAGCTTTCATTATGAAGATTGCTGCACGGTCAGTAATGAAACGTTCGAGTGCTAGGTGATTTTCCGTGCACCTCTATGAAGCCAGCAACAAATACAACGACATAGATATGCNTTTCTATGAAGATTGTTGCACGGCCAGTAATGAAGCGTTCGAGTGGTAGGTGATTTTCCGTGCACCTCTACGACGCCAACAACAAATACAACGACATAGATATGCTCAGATATTCGCAGAAGCGTGATCTTCTGGCATCGAGTTCAAATATTCAGTTTTCGGCCTTTATTTATACGTCTTTAAACGAATGAAAAGCGATACAGTCACCATTTTCTAAGGAATATGCAATCCACTGAAATTTGCCAGAATCACTACACCAGAATCAGTCTACGAAAAACCGAAGCAGTTTTCATGTTCGAAGGAGGATCGTTAACGAAGGAACCAAACATCATGCGTCGAAACAGATAGTATGTGCCGAACTATTGTTGCACTATTTTATCATGAATGTGATAATGATGAACCAATTCCATTGACCTTATATCATCTCTGATATGAGGTCAGAGAATAATCTACACGAAGTGTTGTGATCGACAATTATAGCAATCCCACTGGTAAAGGTAACACCAAAAAATCAACATAAAATAACTTACGTTACCCATGAACTGCTTGAATTGATACTAATATCATTTGTTATCACTTCATTAAAGCTTGATGTAGTTGTTGTGTGATCCTTAAAAAATTAATCATATAGCCTACACAATATTTCTTTATTCTTGTCGATGATCAATTGGCTATTCGTGTAGTAATTTGAGGATTCGAAATAAATGATTCAAACCTAAAGGTATTATAATTTTGCAATATTCGTCCGAAATGAAGGTATATTTAAGAAGCTTTCATCAAGAACGATGTTAACATCTGTTCTCATCAGCTAGCACCAAGAACTTCCTCACCTGTCCTCATCAGCTAGCACCAGGAACTTCCTAACCTGTTCTCATCAGCTAACGCCAAGAAATTCCTCACCTGTTCTTACCGATTACCACGAAAACTTCCCCACCCTATTCTCTCTAAATGTTGCCCTACTAGCAGAGATGACAATAGAAGATAAAACTTCCTCACCTCAGAAGTATAATAACTGTTTTTTCTCGAATGATTTGGCATAATTGAATTCATAGTTAAATCTTCGCGTTCTTGATGTCTATTTTGTTTCGAACAATGTCTTCGCATAGCATTGCCCATTGAAGCTTAATATGAAGTAATTTCCACTGCTGCTATGCTTGCATATTTGGTTTCGTATTGAAATTTTTATCCCTCAATTACCAACCCCCCCCCCCCCACCCCAACACTGAATTCCTCCTAAGAAGTTCATATAGCAAATCTCTTTCTATTGAGATTCTAAGGAGCTCAGTCATTTAGATTTTAAGCATCTTTTTTTTGCGCATAATTTAAGCTAACTAAGCATCTTCACTCATTCTCATCGCACTCTACAACTTTCGAATTTCCGCGATTGATGTTTCGGTTTATGCTATATTCTTTCAATTATTGAAGGCTTTTCCCGTTTATGGCATTCACAACTCTAACCTACTATTAATTTAGTTCATTTTTGCAAATGTGATTTCAAATTTTTATTCAGAAGAATATATAATAATAACGAAGTGATAAGTAGTATTCGTTCAATGTACAAACTACAAATGCACGTATCAACTCACAATAACGAGAAATGAATGGAAATTCATTAAAATTGACGAGAAACTAATCGAAGAGCCCATTCGTTTGATATTTTCAGCATTATACAGAGACTTACTGGGGGGAGGGGAGATGGGGAGGGGGGTGGAGGGCAGTGACAATTCCTCATTCAAGGACCAGTCGATACAGCTTCACTCAAAATGTAAATTCTCCACTGGAAAGAGACTCAAAAGCGACTGAAAGCGTCGAACGTTAACCGAGTAGAGCGCTTGTGCATAATTGAGTAATTGAGTTATTGAGTAATTGAGTAATTGAGTAATTGAGTAATTGAGTAATTAATTAAAGTGGACAGATGCAGTCATGCGCTCACACTCTGGTCAATACCTGTAGTTATTACAAAGGTCACGCAACAGTTGACGATGAAAGCAAAAACACTACAGGCAAGCACTATGTACAGTGACTTCATGTATGGCTGGCAAACGTTCTTGTCAATGGGGGGCTAAATGCATGAGTTTTTTAAAAAGCATTGTTACTTGATTATTTTCCACTAGCATATAGAACTCCAACTCGTAGCTTATTCGAAAGCTTTTGGAAGGTAAGTGACTATGAGGTAATTAATATGATGAAGGCGTAAATAGGTAAGACACAGGTAAATACTAGGTGATCAGAGGTGGCGTCTTTTCATTCAAAATAAAAGCACAAAAATTTGTGTGCACCAATGCAGCAGATCTCATAAATTCAAATACTCACGTCTCCAGCTTTACAACGCGAATCAACCACTCGTAATTGTTACGACAAAAAACATTGAAATATTCTCGGCGCAAACCGAATGAATCGAAGTGAATTTTCATAGAAATAGCATTTTGTGGAAATAATCTATGGCAAAAACAATGTAATGAATTATGCGAAATATGCGAAAATTGAATAGTGGTCACAAGAGCGATACGATTATGCAGTGTGGATTTCATATTTAGTGGTCATTTCAAAAGTTGATGATACTAGAGATCAGTAACTCAAGTTGATAGTATTAGAGACCAATAACTCGAGCTGATAATACTAGAAATCAATAACTCGAATAAGTCTTTGAAATTATGTTAGTTCGATGGCATTTCTAAAGTTAATTCAAAATACCGATTGTTTTTCTTTTAGATTTGAAAAGTTTCGAACAAAAAGAACTGAATGAAGAATAATTTTCTCACGTATGTAATGCTCTCACGCAAGATATTACCGCCTCGAGGAAAAGAAATAATCCGTAGTATGTGTGATGTTATATGCGCAGAGGTGTGAAAGGATTAGCGAACAAAACAGCGGTCAAACAAGACTGGGAAATGGTGTGTGGTGAGTATACCCCCTGGGAATGATGTGAGTTTCCCTCAGAGCGTATACGGAAGGCATTTCCTTGAATAACACGTTATGCGGTATTCCTAGTGATTTTAGTAACTTCATTATTTCAATAAAGCCACCTCTTCGTTAGGTTGCTCTCTTATTTGCTACGATAAGAGCAGCGATCAACCCTTTCATTAATACTTCTATCTATTTGAGGTTGTAATTTATTTACCGGCGATAAATGCAAATACTTGTGGTATAGATATTTAGTAATAGAGATTCGATTTAAGCTAGACGAAGCTTATGTTGAACTATGTTGAGATGAAGCTTGAAATGCTTGTAAGAATAAATAATTATTATTAGAGGGAATGATACCTTCAATTGAAGTACCAAAATTTATTAGTAATATGTTCATATCTCAGTTGTGATGATCGGCATTAGTTGTCACTTATTAAATAACGCCATGAAAACTGTTGTAAAACATCCTTTAAATCAGATTTATTTAGTCATTTCCGCATTATAAAGGTTGCGAAGTGAATAACTTGATATGGAGAAATGTCGTAGCATATGAAGTCGAATTATATACATATATTCCTCATTGAGCGAAGGCCCAATGGTAGAGCCATCGCCTGTTAGACGAAGAGACCCGGGTTCGATTCCCGGCCGATTTCCCAACTGATCGCCAGAAGGTTGACCAGCAGGCGTCCCCAAAAAAAAAAAAAAACTCTGGTCACAACAGCCGTTTGTGGCTGTCAGCTGCATCGATAACAGGGAATCGATGAAACTACAGCTGTCTTGTATCTTTGTATCTTTGTATATTCCTCATTATGAAAACTGCAGCGATTTACTACTGCAAAGAAATTCATTCATGGCACATTCAGNTACATATATTCCACATTGAGCGAAGGCCCAATGGTAGAGCCATCGCCTGTTAGGCGAAGAGACCCGGGTTCGATTCCCGGCCGATTTCCCAACTGATCGCCAGAAGGTTGACCAGCAGGCGTTCCAAAAAAAAAACTCTGGTCACAACAGCCGTGTGTGGCTGTCAGCTGCATCGATAAGAGGGAATCGATGAAACTATAGCTGTCTTTGCATCTTTGTAACTTTGTATATTCCTCACNCATGGCACATTCAGTGAATTCATTTTCGCAAATATTTCGCTTTTATGTGAAAGCTCTATATGAAAAAGTTTTGCTGTTTAATGATATTTAAATAAAACTAACGAAGAAATATGCTAGATATTCTAGCTTGATGAATGTGTTTGTATTAGGTATCAATTGGTGAAATTGAAAGTTGATGTGTTCACTAAGCATATTGCCCAATAAGCTTCTATCAATCCATCGACTTCATTAACTCAACCNTCCTCACTATGAAAACTGCAGCGATTTACTACTGCAAAGAGATTCGTTTATGGCGCATTTAATGAATTCATTTTCGCAAATATTTCGCTTTTATATGAAATCTCTATATGAAAACGTTTTGCTGTTTAATGATATTTTAATAAAACTAACGAAGAAATATGCTGAATATTCTAGCTTGATGAATGTATTTGTATTAGATATCATTGTGAAATTGCCGACTCGACTTTTACACTGAAAGCTGATGTGCTCACTAAGCATATTGCCCAAGAGGGTTCTATTAACCCATTGACCTCATTGACTCAACTTGACTTATTTACAGGTGAAAAAGGTCAAATTGTCTCGCATTTCACACAGGAAATCATTCTCGCGANTTCATTTTCGCAAATATTTCGCTTTTATATGAAATCTCTATATGAAAACGTTTTGCTGTTTAATGATATTTTAATAAAACTAACGAAGAAATATGCTGAATATTCTAGCTTGATGAATGTATTTGTATTAGATATCATTGTGAAATTGCCGACTCGACTTTTACACTGAAAGCTGATGTGCTCACTAAGCATATTGCCCAAGAGGGTTCTATTAACCCATTGACCTCATTGACTCAACTTGACTTATTTACAGGTGAAAAAGGTCAGTCGTCTCGCATTTCACACCGGAAATCATTCTCGCTGTCGAAAGTTTCAATGGAACGAAATTATATTGTCTCAAGCCATCATTGTTCAATGCCATCCACATGCATGTCATCAGAGGTCGAAGATGTTAAACAGGTTCGTGACCTAAGCAAATGAACAGATCGGNGACTTATTTACAGGTGAAAAAGGTCAGTCGTCTCGCATTTCACACCGGAAATCATTCTCGCTGTCGAAAGTTTCAATGGAACGAAATTATATTGTCTCAAGCCATCATTGTTCAATGCCATCCACATGCATGTCATCAGAGGTCGAAGATGTTAAACAGGTTCGTGACCTAACCAAATGAGTAGATCGATAATGAGTCTCTCTCGAATGTATTTACCACCTCGAAAAAATTTATCGTTCAACGATCATTTTTGCTATCGCTGTATGTATGATTACATTTTGATTGCATGCTAACATTACTATTTATGGCTATAAGCTTATTAAAACTATAAGCAATAAGCTTTCTGAAGTGATAGGTGGTCGAGGCGAAAATATTTCAATGGGAATTTGAAGCCAACAAACTCGAAGATCCGAAGTCAGTCTCGAGTGACCACAATGCATATTCCTCCACTAAAATAATTTGCAAATGATCGAATATAATTGCAAAAAAAAACTTTCTTCATTTACAATCATCACTAAGACGGATAACAATCCATAAATCATATTGCTAAACATATATTGNGCTATAAGCTTATTAAAACTATAAGCTACAAGCTTTCTGAGGTGATGGGTGGTCGAGATGAAGATATTTCAATAGGAATATGAAGTCAACAAACTCGAAGACCCGAAGTCAGTCTTGAGCAACCATAATGCATATTCCTAGACTAAAATAATGTTCTTTCATTTACGATAATCACTAAGATGGATAACAATCCATAAATAATATTACTAATCATACATTAATGTTTTAGGGGAGTAAACCTGAAATGGAGAGACGTCGTCGTGCGAGGATGAACGATGCATTCGAACAATTGAAAAAATTTCATCTCATTAACTCACCTAATCAACCATCGAAATTGGAGAAGACTGATGTACTTGAATTGACCGTTAATTATATCAGAGAAATGCACGAGAAGAATGCATCGTCGCATAAAAATAGTAAGATCTTATAAGTTTAATTGCCTCTTACACCTTTATTGTTTATATATTTATTTATTTATTTATTTATATTTATATTTACATTTATATTTATATTTATATTTATATTTATATTTATTTATTTATTGATATCTCAGTCAACGTTGATGTCAGTATTATTGCATATAGAGCAAATTTTTTCATCGCTCACTCTATGCAAATAATTCACCGTTATGAAGCTTCCTTCCGAATTTGAACTACGAAGTTAATTACACAATTAAGAGCTAACCTGAAATGTTTGGTCAATGAAACACTTCATAGTCGATCGATCATATTGAAATTGTGAATGCTTTATCAAGAAGCAATTATTGTTTTTCTCGAGGATTTCTTAAGGTAAATTAGATCATATAAAGATAGGTGAATGAAGTGGAATTTTTGGATTATTATATATCTTTATATTAACTATCACTCAAAAAGTTCAAAAAAATTTTTTAGCTTCAAAAGAAATCGCTTTGGAACACTATCGTGAAGGATTTCGAGCAGCTATCGACGCAACAAAATCCTTCATTCAATTCACTCTTCCACCAAATCAAGCAGCAATTCTCAACGTTGGTCTAACGGCTCTTCTTTCGAACTATGATCCATCACAATCGAAAACACCATATAAATGTGAGCGAAAACGCACCTTTACAGATGCATTTCCGAATAATAATGCCCTCCAACCGAATTCACCTCCATTTATTTCTTCATTTATGTCCGATAATTATATGATACCGTTCACCTTTCCATCATTAACGGCAATTCCACCACCACCACCACCACCATCATCATCACTAAACCTTTCCGCTAGATCAGGCCTATCAGAAATATCACAAAATATTTTAGTTGATAACACTCAGCAAATTTCTCCTCCTCGATTTCTCAATATCGAAAACAAACAAATGACTAACGATGCTAAGAGCATTGTTTGTGTTATCTGTGAAGGTAAATGCTCTTGCCAACGCTAGCAACAGTACTTTTTATATGAGATAATCGTGATCAATATGCAAGAAAAGGTGGTTGAACGTTTCAAAGATGCAGTTGCCACCATCCGTTCCAGTTCAAATTCCCCTTCCCCGAAATCACTCTTGAAGACTTTACTATCATCTGGATATTGTCGTCCAGGATCTAGAATATTTTTGTAAGAAATATGCTCAACTGTAGTTGTATATGATGAAATAATTTTGTAATAAATATGTTTTATTATTGAATTGGTGTTGGTCATCGTCTATGGTCATAATTCTCAGTGGTCATCGTCTGCGGTCACTTCTCAGTGGTCATTAAACAAAACCTTTATTAGAATTTTTGTTCAACTAATAGTTCAATCGATAATGCCTTTTGATGTTGTTTTTTAATGAAGTCGTTTCTACAGAAGGAGAAAACGCTGAAAAAGTGTCGAAAAAGTGATTACCAGTTGGTCAAATGAATTCAGTCCATCCGAATGCATAGATGAATGAATGTTTTGAGATTGGCATTCATNNNTCAGTTGACGTATAGTAAGCAATTTTGAAGTGGAAACCGCTGGAATGGGTGCTGAATAAGCGAATTTGGTGCGTTGTAAAAACTAAATAAAATAGCCAACTTGATTTATGCCAAAAGAGCATCGAAACGACTGCTTAGCTTTGGCACTGTCAGAAATAAATCAATTCCACTCGAATACCTATGCAGACATAAGCATACAACCGTGGGTAGCCCAATGAATCTGACATACCATTGTCTACCCGATAGACGTAAACCTTAGTTACACTCGGACTTGAAACTAAAAACTTTAGCTGGTAACACATCGAAACGAGACGACGGTTTAAACCATTGTATGTAAACAATTAACCATCTACAAGCGCTACCTTCCACCTCTGAAGCACTCTTGCAAGTTTCCTTAGCAAAACCGTATTACCACTAAATGTTATGACCACGCATAAGTACCTGCCCATTATACTACAATTTTAGATGGGAAACTACAAGAGGGGCACCAATTTTGGCTAAGTGTCCTCATGGAACATATTTCGCATTCCTATTAATATGAAAATGTCGAAAAAATGTATGAGGTAGTCGTGACCGATATGCAAGAAGAGGTGGTTGAACGTCTCAAAGATATAGTTGCCATCATCAGTTTCCACTCAAATTCCCTTTCCGGAAATCATTCTTGAAGATTTTATCATCATCTGGATATTGTCGTTCAGAATCTAGAATATTTTTCGTAAGAAATATTTTTGTAAGAAATATTTTTGTAAAAAAAAGAAAACGAATATTTGTAGAATTTTTCTCGAGAGTGGGAGGAGGTACGGGAGAGGCTCGGATTAATTAACACCTGAAGACGTTACTCCGCATATCATTTCTCGCTCGTGAAATCGCCTAGTTCAGTCACCCGGTTGTCAATGAGCGCTATGTGTTGCCCTCTTATAAGGCAAATTCGTGTATTCATTTCTTCAACGACTATGTGTTGTTGCACTCCTCAACAATAATCTCAGAAAAGCGAGGAATTTTCAACTTCTAATTTCAATAAGCTAAAATATAATTCAGCGAAAATTCAGCAAATTATCGATGCTGAAGGATTCGATGATGATCCGCNNNGGATTCGATGATGATCCGCACAAATCCACAGATTATTTTAGTATCTACCTTTCAGTCCGCAAGGAAATAACTCTTTTCGGAAATCGGCCTTAAAAATAATCAATCATTTCAAGTAATAAATTCATCGTTGAAGAATTGAAATGTCTATTTTCGAATGTTTTTTGATTATAAATCAATCGATGAAACATTTATTGCGAACATCAATCAACAATCATTCTTCAGACATCGGTATTGTTGCCCATGTGGGTAATTCTCTTTTCTGTTGTGGGAAACGACGTTGAATTGCTATTTGAAATTGTTCGATGATATATTTATAGTTGAGTGGCATTGGTGAGATTGTCATATACATCATCCTAGAATAAAGAATTCTTAGCAATTACGATTTTTCACTTGCAACTTTAACTATTTAAACACTTTTTGAGGCAAATATAATAAAAACATTGATTAGAGATGATTTATAAGTGATAATGAATTCTATCAAAATCTAATTCATATCTGATTATTCGACGAAATTAATTTAAAGATGAAGCCATCAAATCAACGATATGAGTTTAGCTGCTGGTCTATCATCAAATGATTTATGGTTTACGGAAGTTATTTGTGAGATCAGGCAGCACCTGTCTGCTTCTTTCATCCCTACCCCTCTTCCCCCTTCCCTGTTGGCGTCCAAATAGATGAATAATTTCTCATTCATCACTACACCCTCTCCCCTCCCCC
>JAARMF010001204.1:16018-49141 GCA_022844705.1 Toxascaris leonina | reverse complement strand
TGTGAAATCAATAATGGTGATCATATTGGCACTCTAAATGGTTCTTTCCATGCAGCTGTGCCAAGGCTTATATTGTCCGAAGTCGAAAACAAGTGCCTTTAGAGACAGCAATCCATTCCTGTCTGAGACGTGAAGTCTGCAAAAAGGAAGGACGTGGCGTCTGTCTTTTACTGCAGCTCAACTACTGAGAAATAGTTTCACTCAGATATCACAAGATAGTGAGGCATGAGGCAGCTTGTTGCGGCAGTCAGTGAATAGAAAATAGGGTGAGTTCCAAGATGTGGATGCGATTTGCAGTGAGGCATCCACTATTTTCTACCTTCGCATAAAAGGCCGCACTTTTATCTGAGAAGAGTTGCTTTTTTCGCACTCCATTGGTTGCATCTTTTTTTTTTTAGTTCACTAGTGTCCGATGTGGGAGATAGCAGCATTGCATCCTTTTTCCTGGTGTCCATAGGATTGCATTCATCTGTTCATAGTGACTGTAGAGATAACCATACAAATTTCGACTCATTTCAAGAATATTTTATGTGACAAAGCGTTTACTGTAGTTACATTGCAAGTATTGACAACAACTGCAGGATTTTTTTCAGGGAAGAGAAGAGTGTGTGGCAGAGAAAATGAAAAATCATGGTAATGATGCTGTTTATTCGCTCCTTCAACGACAACTAGAGCACAATTGTTTTTTTAATTTTGTTAGCGCATTGAAATGGTGATGCTTGCCTGTGTATCGTCGGTTGTTCGGAACAGTGGCTGTGTTTTACGATGAAATGAAGCTGAGAAGGTGAACGGTGAAGTATTAAAACGCATGACGCCAAAATAGAAGAGTGCTGATGGTGACGATGATGGGCCAGTCGTTCGACGACCAGCATCTGCAAAAAATAATGATAAAAAAGAGTACAACATTCCGGTTTGCTTCGTCTCGAATCACCGCCTCACGCAACCTACAAAAGCCGCATCGTTGTGCTTCTCGAAGACCATTCACGTCTTCTTGAGGAGTGATGCGCTTTTCCACATTTAGCACTCATGCCAATTCGTTCGTTCAATCGCTTAGCCATTATTCTTCACCCATCAATCATCGATCTTCTTTCCCATTTCTTTAGAAAGTGCAATGCATCTCTGAGAACGAATGATTGTTGTATAGATTCTGGCTGCATGAGTCCAGCTCGAAACCTTCCCTGAACCACTGCTTGGCTCTTTTTATCATCTATTTGCAAGCCTAGAATGTGCTGTCTATCTTATGACTACTTTTTTGCATAATATGCATCCTACTTACTGTTCGGCGTTTCCAAACGATTTGAACTGGAAGAATATAAATGTAATGAAGTTGGATCGAGAAGTTAAACAAACGGATGAATGAAAAGCAGAATGATGGAAGAAGAGAAAAAAGAGCTAGAACATAAGAAAATAGAGCTGTTGTTAAAAAGCGGCTTTGGCTCAGGCAGTGATTGGCTCCTCTCATCATCTTATAGACTGTTAGTGCGCTTAACAACTTATCAGGCTGATAAACAATGAGATCTAAACCTCAATAACAGAAGGTTTGAAAGCGAAATTGGTGAGATTTTTGCACGATAATTGAAGTTACCGAAACGAGAAACATTTATTTATGACAAATTTATGCGTCCAAAAAAGTTTCTTCGTGCAAATTTTATTGGATTCATTGATCAATCGCGAAAACACCAGAAAACGACAACTCTCACTCATAAACAGCGAAATGATATCGCAAAAATGAGCACTTCTGTATTCGTCAAATATTTCACTGTTTCACACTACTTCAAACAAATCTAACAGACATTTGTGCATATTTGCGTTGCAACGATCATCTCTTCGTTGTGTTTTTGAAAAACAGAAAAACATTTCGTCAATCTATTTTTTTCTCACTAGGCACCTCTAATCAAGCATGCATTTTATTAACGACGAGATATTGCTTATTCAAGAGATTCATTTGAAAGTATCGTTTATGTGCCCGATGTTGTTGCATATAAAGAAAAGTTGCAATCAGCAGCAAGCTTCATCAACGGAACAAGTTTCTTCTCTTTGCAACTTCCGCTTGTCAAAATCTCATTTAGTGCTTCAATAATTCATCAACTTTAGCTAATTTGAGTTGACATGCAATGTTAGCGCATTTCATGTGATCAGCACATATTAATATTAGTCTCCTCTAGATTTCTCTTTGATTTATTGTTTGCGATTGCGTCTAACATCATTACCTCTGTCGACATATTTCAGCTTAATTCGAAACGAATCAAATGAGTATATTTCCTACAATATGCTTTCCTCATCATTTCCGCTGCTTGAAGAGATAGACGTCCACAAATGCAGTATCATGGGATCGCATTTTCGTTGAGATCACTGAGTGAAATTGCACCAAATTCGTTGCTGATATTCTCCAAAATAAGACTTTTTAAGCACTTCGTTCAGTGTGAAAACATTGCCTCACAAAGGTTATTTTTCATCACCTGATTCCCTCAAATCCTTTCAAATGCAGAAAATGACATTTCCGATCATCCTTCTTGATATTTAGAAAGGCAAACGGACTGACAGATAGAGGTATAGAGAGAGCACTTGACTTTAGCTTAAGGCATAATTTCTGCGTATCTACTCGAACGCACTAGTTCTACAGTGCTTCTGTCGATCCTATTGCGAAGGCAAGTTCCGAGATAAAACTGAGTGAAGCAATCAGAACTGTCGTAATCGTCGCTGAATTTTAAAATTGTTTCGCATTCTTTTCGCATGCGAATAATTTTTGCTCGTGAATGGGCATATAGATTGATGTAGATAACGAAAAAATCGGAAGTGTGGAATTCTTTGCGAAAGCGTCAACACATTTCGGTTAAGCGGCATGGAAATAATGGACTTTGGAATACGAAAACTTTGACCTGTTCGGGTGATGCCTATCAACAAGTCGAATACCAAACATCAGTATCGGTTGAAAGGATACAGATGTTATAGCAATGTGCGAAATGACAAACATCGAGACAGCAAACGTGGTAAAAAGGCCGCAAGAATAGGTGGTACCCGCTGAGTGAGCTACACGAAGCAATGCATAATGTAGATTCAGTTTTCTGGCTTTCACATGGTAGTTTATGTGGCAATTCGATTTCACATGTAAAGTTGCTTTGGCGACCTAGTGCTTAAATTTCACAATATTTGAGCATTTTTGCAAATTTTTTTTCGTCCGAGTTCCTTCTGTAGAGCGGGTGGTCATTTGTACTATTTGTCACTCGAATTTTGCACCCAGCATGAAGAAAACGTTGTTCCTGAATGCGTCATGAACGCGTCAGCTGGGAAGTTGGCAGCAATTGCACGCTTTGAATGGAGGTTAATTTAAGGTAAGTTTTGTATTCCTTAAGTAAGCTTTTCGATGATATTATATGATAGAAAAGCTTGCAGCAAAAATGTATTTCGCCATTTCTACGTGCTAAAGATGGCTCCGTTGTGTGCATGCTTTTCGATATGAAGCTTGTTTTTTTTTCTTCTTGCTCAGCTATGCACACATCTCATTGTATACCTTCATAAGTGGTATTGTTCTTGGCTTAGTACCATTTTAGTGCTGTCATAATTTTCCGATGATACTAGTGACTATAATAGTTTTCGGTTATCTGGTGATATTTGCGGTGATCCAGGCCACCCTTTTCAGTCAAAGTACCTCCTCGCTCTTTTGAACATCACTGACTTCCATTCGCAGAAAGCTTATTATCATGGGATTGTTACTGCCGGTTTTCTTCTTGACATGTGCTCGTCTTTTGCTGATATATCTTTCTGCCTTTAACGTTTCTGGCTGTTATTTACGATCATGAGTTAAACTGTTCGGCTAATTTGTGTGATATACTCAAGCATGCTGTCATGGAATAGGTTACACAATATGTTTTCAATTGCATAACCTACAACGAACAAAGCAAGTTACTGAGAAGTTATTTCGTAACATCTCACATCTAGAAGGTTGTTGGCGGGGGCATTTGCTGTGCCATTTTCAATACGACGACCCCAAGCGGATTGATTTCATTAGAAAGGTGATTGCTTCAGTGCACGCGGGTTTTGAAACTGGAATCCCTTCTTCTTTTCGATCAGTAGAAGCATAGAAAAACAAGCGAGTTTCGTACAATGCCATATCGCTTCTGAGTGGGGCGCAAGTTTTGCCCTTTGTCAACTAATGTTTTCTTCAAACGCACCAAGTGAAAAACTTACCCAACGTTGTCAATTCAGTTGACGCATCGCTGTTATGCCATGTGACATATTACATGCGAGGTGCGGCTGCGTTCATCGCATTGCGACTACGAGAATATAAATGCCTTGAATATGCATCAATTTTTCACTCGATATGCTTCACCTTGCTTCACTTCCATACGGCTTTCGATTCTACTGTGCTAGCTTTGGCTTCTCGGCTATCCCATGCATTATGATACATCGCTGACGCTTATTTGTATATCAGTAAAGATCTGCTGTACGATTAAGGTCGAACTACCTTCTCAAGATATTTTGTGCACTTGTCACGCTTCAAAAGAATCAAATGCATTAAGGCTTGATCGAAAAGCGGTAAGTGATGCCCATCGAGAGTAGAAGTTCAGTCACGACTGAGGAACTGTTTACTGTTGCATAAATTTCAGGACCATTATGCTTACGAGCACGATATTCGTCGTTTGCAGTCTTGTCGGTATAGCGTTCGCCTCGCAGGATGTTATAGGCGAGGTTAGTCCTCTGTTTGCACCCCATTCCCCTTCTCACATCACCACTGCTTTCGTCAGTGCCATAGAAAAATTACCCTCTAAATGCAGAAATGCTTGCGCGCTCTGAATGGAGTTTCGCTGTTGTGGTAGCTGTTGTTGTCGATGAGTGCGAATGACAAAATACGTGAAAAATGAATCAGGGGCTCAGACTTACTTCTTTGCAGCCGGCTACCTTGGAGGCCTCTAAGGAAAGCAGTAATGATTTTTAGGATTAACCGAATTTATCCTGGGCAGTTTTAGGACAACTGTATGGTTTCTTGAACTCAAAACTAGACGCGTTAAGCTTCCACAAAGTAGCAGACAATATCGCTCGTGTTCGCTGAGAAACGACTACTGCTCCACAGTACATTTGCGATGCGACCGCAGTAACCGTGATCTTTGATCTTGAGATTTCAGTGATGGAATGTGAGAAATAGTGCTGTTCACGTAGGCAGCTTGCTACGAATAAACTTTTGGTAGCGTTGAGAACGCAAATTGTAATCAGTCAACTTTGAGGCGTTCTCTTCATGAGTGATTCCCATCCCGGATTGCCAGTGCTCTGGAATTCATTTATGAAATATCGCTATGAGCGAACGCCATGAACACGATCGAATGGGATACTTTCTCAGCTGTAGTCGGATGATCTGCCAGCCAGAATGCACTTTGCATCCAATTTGCTTCTATACCGATACTGAATTAAAAATGCTTTCCAGCGTATCCAAAGTCAGTTAAATTTCAGGCGACTCATATGGGTATGACGCTGTTGCAGCAATCAAGGATCAGCGGTGCTACGATAAGGCAGTGTTCGTGTCGCGAATTAGACATCTGCATCAAGCAATTCAAAGAGCAAGCCGGCATGTGTACTGACGCTTGCTGGCAGCATATCGGAAAGGTGACTTTTCAACTCTTATTGGCGTAGAAATTCAGCAGAACGTAGTAAAATCATGGAACGACATCTTTATAGGAGTTGCCACCACCCACAACTCGAAGCACTTGAAATCTTTGCTGTTAGGCTCGGAACGATTCGTAATCCTTATATGTGTCCTTTTTTCATGCCTCATGACATTTTTTGTGCTTCGTCGCGGCGTTCAGCAATGTATATGTGTATTTCAATACGGTTTTAAGAAAGTATTCACTCAATAAATTGCAGCTTATTGGTCATCATATTACCAGCGTAATCAGCAAGTGAAGAGAGGTCTCTTTGTCAGTCTGAGAGTTTCACTTCGCAAACCAGAAATTGTAGCCAATAATTTTAGCTAACAACCACCGCCATGAAATTCTCCCAGTGCAATAGGCATATTGCAAGGCTGTAGCTAATTTCGTTCCGACTGATCATATTCATCGAGAGCTGTGATTTTTGAAATTTGCTGTAAAATTGAAACACGCAAACTTCTTTAACCAACTGGATGTTAAGAAACAAATTGGAAGGTGTCGTTTCTCTTCACTCTCGATGCATTCAGCTGTTTGACATTACAGACCGAATCCCTAAGTCTAGTGACGAGGTTCCCCTTTTGTTTACATCGAGAACTTCCCAAATGCCAAGGACTCATGTGAAGGTGAATGGGGGCGCAGCGTGCCCTTTGCACTGCTTGTGGCGGTGTACTTTTTGTAATAATAGGCACCGCTATGCGCTCGCATGAATCGACTTCTTGTTACTGAGACCGTCTTTAACTTTACAATTATTTGCTCATGTTGATAGTAAAAGTCATATGCATCTTTTTGTTGTCGTTAATAGTTGACAGTTCTCTAGAGATTTGCATCATCCACTAATCACGATAATATTAGTATTACTATTCAAAAGAACAACGAAATGAAATTGACGTTCAGTTGAATGTTTCATGACTGAGATTCGCAAAACGAATATGAGAATCACAACTCGATGTTCTCGAGAGATGTATGTTGTAAGCAAAACTGAATGTTCATGAAAAACCATCAGATTTCGACAGGCTTTCATTTTCAGTTGGCAGCCCATCCTTCCCAATTGCGTAGCTGCTTCAACAAACAACAACCTCTCTTGGAGAGTTTTGTGGCATGTATTGGCGCAAATGCTCGTGCGTAAGTTCTGCTTCATTTTCTGCACTTAAAACAAACACTTGACAACTTCCACAGTGCAATACTTTCGGGACTACCTTTGCCCATCGATAACAATCATGAGATACTTTCATTTCCCCAGCGTTGAATTCGCCAAATGTTTAATTATTGAGCCATAAAACTCATGAAAGAAGAATCAGGTTTCCCGTGAATCAGGTTATTACTGATTCCTTACCGGCAGATTGTACCACTGGGGGTTATAACTGTTTGACTTTGCGCTACATTATTTCTATTCAGTCTCACTTGAGTTTCGATTTGTCGTCGTCCTCGAATTTTTTCTTGCTGGGAGTATTAGTAGATTTTTTTCGACAGCTGAACATATAGCTAAGCTTTGTGATGATCGAACAACAGCAACCTCATCATCGCTGTTTCATTCAAGCTTTCGCAGCTAAGCTTTATTCTGACAACACTTCAACGTTGAAAGCTCTCATAAACGAGCGAACACCGTCCCTTCATAGGGAAACGAAGAATTTCGCAAAGAAAAAACATCGTGTTATTTCATTGGCTACCTTTGAAATGTGCGCTTGTAAAATGCATGCTTTTTGCTGTATCCGTGCAAACATCACTCAGTTCCAACTGACTCAATTCCCCTAAAAATTATGATTTTTAACATTTTATTCAGCAGTCAACAGAAAGAATCAACTAAGTGGGATTTCGGTAGCTGGATGCCGCCATTGACTAACCTACATTAATTTCTTAAGAAACTGGAGTTCGCATCCTCTGAGAGAATTTCGATAATACGTGTGCTCGTACTGATCTGTCATGACATAGTTGCTGTGTTGACTATGAAATATCTCATTGTTATACGTTGGTGCACTCTCCGAAGCGGCCCTTTTTTTCAGATGTGTGAATAACGAAAATGGGCCTCAGATTCCAAAACAGGATATTCGCCGACTGATACATATCGGAGAACAAGGCTTTGAAACGTCGAAAAGAACCTTCATGACCAACTCGGCGCTTCAACCGTATATGCGTATAGTGAACGCGGGCATCGATTTCGGCAATTGTTTCAAAGAATGCTATATGAAGAAGCACGAACAGGGATTCTGTTTCGATAGACTTGGGTACGCGTTATCAACATCTGTCTAGCGAATAGGTCATACTTCTTCAGCTGGGTTTTTCTTCTGAACTGTATTCATGATGACAGAAGCCATCGCGGTTCGGTACAACATAATCGAGGGGTTCTTAAGGAGCTGGAAGACCGCAGTGTGAGAATAATCAACGTTTGGTCACGAGGGACATTGCAGATTTAGCCGATTTCATCGATAGTAATGAAAGCACGACAACGCTATGTTTGTGCGTCCATTCAGTTGATGCCGGGAAATAGCACTGCTGCCAACGGCCTCTTCATCGTGCGACAACATTTCTAACTTGAAAATCTCCTGCGTCTTGTTCTACATTGTAGGTGTTATTGTTCTGCGCAGGTTCCAAACGCCTTCTCTCATTAATATCTAAATTTCAAAATGTTCTAAGGTAGGAAGTAAGGTGAACAAATATTTGTAAGGTAGCCTCTAGTTAAACAATGAGTCAGTGCGGACGTCCAGGAAGCTGTTCCAACGATTACTTCAAGCTACGCTGGTCATGCCGGAGAAAAATGTTCCATAACAGCATTTAGAAGACTGTGATGGTTTGAAAATGCCTACTATTGGGTCACTTACAGCTTCAAAATTTGGTATTACTGACATGAGAGTCCCCATCCTTCCCACGATATTGCTGAAATATAGCCTGCTCAATCGAAGGCACTTCCCATTTTTCCTACTCCATCTTCATCAGCAGGCTGTTATACTCCCCTTTTTCTCCCATTTGTAAATTCTCATAGATGTTTAGATGCCAGCCATTGCTTCAAGAAGGTCAAACGAAGAAAATGCTGAAGAAGTGCGCCAAAACGGTGAATTGGAAAGGCGGCGCTGGCGAACTGTGCGAATGTTCTATGCATGCGGGCATCCCGTTTGTTTTTTCATATTTCTTTGTTGAGAAACTCTCAAGAGATTCGAATTCGTCGAATTTCTGTTCGGTAGAGCATCTACTTCTGATGTCATTTATGAGCATCAAACTATTTGGTTATTTTTATTTCAGGCTCACATCAAACTGAAGTAAAGCAAATACAGTTCATAAGTTCGTATATTATGCTATGCAATAAACGACATCCATCATTGAATGAATTTTTTATTCGGCTAAATTTGAAGTGATACGTTTGATGCGAAGTTTCTCTGAAAGTTGCAACTCATTAAAAGGATACAACGGAGGATTTTTTGATTTCTTTTAAGAAGAAGCAAATTGATTTGAAAATAATGAGAGTGATTTTCAGCGAACTGCAAAACTTTTGTCCACTTTTGAAAGCAATGACACGGAAGATCCACGTGTAACGTGAGCTATATTGGCAGACGCCGCTCATCAACGTATGTTCGACCGTCGACGCCAACAATTCGCCTTTACATAGAATTTGTTTTAGCACTGTTTATCACTGATTTGAGTAGCGATTGGTAAACTTGCATAGTGATAGTTTGAGCACTTCTCAGAGTTGCTGCGGAGAAGGTAACTATTCGCTTTTTCTGCAAATTTGTTTGAAAAACGCGTTGCGAGGACACCGGCTGTGCCGAGATCGGGGAATTGAACAGTGGCAAAGAGAGAGGAGGAAAGACGAGATGTTGGAGGGTTGTCGTTAAGGATATCTGATAGATTTCGGTTTCCAAAGCATAGTGGTTGGGTCTGCTCGAAAATCGAGCGACATCTCTGGCAAAATATGTTTTAAACTTTTTTTCATGATGCTTGGAAATTTTGCTCGCCATTATGGCCTAGTAAGTTCAAATGGAAGAGCGCAGATTTTTCCAGCATCTCAGGCTTCCTTTCTTATATATTTCCTCTCTTCTTGAACTGTTATGGGGTTGGTTGGTTTAATGGGCGAAATTGCAAAAGTCTTACGCCATGGCAGAACCTCTAGGAGTGCTTTCCAAGTTTTTGCATGCCTAAAGTTTTCACAAGGAATTTTATTTTTGCATTGTTCACTTCTTTTATATGGACTTCTGTATCTGATAGACATAGACAAATGATGTTTTCTGGTGAACCGCCTTCTTATATACATATTGTAATAAGAATTATGGATTGTTTGTTGGACAAGAACAACGAACAAGAACAGTGTAACAATAAATGTGCATTCGTTACAGTTTGTTTTACTGGGAATTGCTCGCGTAGATTTCTATACGAGCGTCTGTGGTGATAAAAGTGAATACTGAGCTTCCTTTCGGTGGGGAGGGGAAAAGGGAAGGTGCGGACGGGTTGTAGTTTTCGTGCAATTGAGCTATATAGACAATGAATATTGTGTGCGTTTACATGCTGCGAAATGTTCATTTGAAAGAGGCTGTTTCTTTTTGATAGCATTACTTAAATTATGGTGACATCGTTTTATGCTCTCGAGTGCAACTTCACTTCTCCCTTCCGTTTTATTCTTCTCGTTTTAGTTTCCGTTCGCATTACTGCCACTCTCTTTTAAATTCGAGTGTATGCGCTTCTCGGTTCCACCATGTTACTTGCATTTAGATTGTATGAGCAAAAAAATGGATAGTTGAATTCACGTAAACAAGTCGATTTATTCCTTTCATTGCGACGTTCAGTAAACTGGTCGCTTCAGTATTGATTCTCCGCAACTGTGATCGTTGGAGTACTCTTTTGACTCGCGACGAAATCCGAATGTGCATAGCTGAAGCAGTGGGCGATAATGTTTTCTCGTCAAATGGGCTGAACCCATACCGTAATTGCAGCGATCGATGCTTCTAGATATTAGACGGTCCTCGACCTTAGGATCTATAACTTCCTACTTGTCCTGCTGCTCTGATTTTCGTTGAATCGTCGTCGTTTAGTGCAAGTTTCTCAACTTCTTTACCTCGATCTACTTCATTCGCTTCACTGCATCGTAAATGATACTGACAGGTTGAAATGAAAGATGCACAGACGCTGGCAGGAATTTTTCGTGAGGAAGGCGGAGGGGAAGACGGAGTTGAGTCAACTCGCCAATAACTGGCTATGTATTAGTGGCGTCAAAATCAGATACTTACGAGTTGCTCAAGTGAAATTAAAGAGTTCTTGGCCTTCACAGTGTTCAGGCTCCACTTAAAGATTGTCTTTTAGAAGACCAAATAGTTAGATTTTTGCCAGAAGCTGACGTGAGTCGTGTATAAATTATCAAATTGCGTCGTTGCGAAGCTAAAAATTAAGACCCTCGAAAATGACTAAGGAAACCGCAATTTCTGATATGTGCATTACAGCAGGCGAAATGCCTCTTAATTTTCTCTGAATTTATGGACAACCAAGAAAATATTAAATTGTGAAATTCGTGCGCCACTGAGCAGAATTTGGCCAATGACGCATGTGGAAAATTTTCGGACCAAAGTAAGTGATGTAGAACAAAAATCTGCTTTCTTAGGATATTTTTGTTGCTTTCTAGCGTGTTTTGCGAAGTCCTGCTGGAACGTAGTGTACTCGAGTACATCGAAGGAAACCCGTCATACATCCAATCCTGATTTTCTTTTCCTCTTTCCCGATTCCTTCATTTTGTGTTTTGCTTGCTGATATTCCTGTCGGACTGGTCCTATTGCAGTTGTACAGTGTGCCGGAAGTGAAAAGTTTTTTTCTTGAAGATAATCCACCGCCAACCTCGGAGTTCAGCTGGTAGTTGATTCGATGACCAAAATATTTAAATGTGCGATGGTTCATTTGCCGAAGAACTCATGAACATGAACAATGCACTGCGCAAACCAATGAAGTTTATTCACGCCGCTTTGCGATGAGGCTTCTTTCACACTCCATCAAGCAATTATATACATATATATACATGCGAGCAAAAAGTACACTTTAGGACGAAAGAGCAAGAATATTGCACAAATGAAGGTATGCAACCGGTTCGCAAACATTCAGAAAATTGTAGCTGCCAATGTTGCGCTTACACGAAGAATGTAAAAACGATGAGCCAAAGAAACACGTCGAAATTCCTCGCTAAGAGACTAGCTATATCGTACATTTCACATTATTTCCTACTGCCGTTTTTTTTTATCAATAAAAATTTTGTGTGATACGCATACCAGATGCTCTGTGATACGTACGACAGATAGAGAACTTATAATATTGCGACCATATATCCCACAAAACAGACATTACGAAATTTCGTTCATCAGTGTCGTTTGACCCCCACACTACAATCCTCATAACTCGAGAATTCAGCTCGAACTTGGCCGATTGGTCAACCGGCGTCGGATAAATGCTAATCAAATATGAATCTGTAATGAAG
This sequence comes from Toxascaris leonina, assembly GCA_022844705.1. Lineage (NCBI taxonomy): Eukaryota > Metazoa > Nematoda > Chromadorea > Rhabditida > Ascarididae > Toxascaris > Toxascaris leonina. The sequence continues at coordinate 37,063 of JAARMF010001204.1, read as the reverse complement.
TCTGATACCAAAGCTGCTTATCATTGACGCTTGTGCCTCTTCGTTCGCCCGATCCGACAAGGATATGGACTACTAGAAGCTATACTACAGCTCTTCCAACGCATCGAATTCACACAAAGCGCAACATCAGCATTCGAATCAACAAACAGTTTCCAACTCTTGATTTCTATCCCAATTCTATATGATCGTCACAAAAATTCACGCTTTTTATGACATAGAATATGTTGAATCCTCGATAACTGTAATTTTATCACGGAGTCGAAAAACAATTTCAGATTTGGCTTCTTTCCGAATGTTGCAGGATAATAATGGAATTCGTTCCTCCAATAAATGAATTCCAAAAACTTCACGTATCAACAAAACATAACTAACAATTGTATACAAATACATATATTCAGAGCAGAAGAAAGAAAGAACAAAGAAGATAACGAGAGTATTGGCACCGACGAGTCATGGCTAAATGGGAGGAAACAATTCTTCTCTAGGCGATAAATAATTTGCAGAGCAAGTCTGAAGGTACGCAAGAAGTTCGGTGCGATATGCGTTTTCTACTATCTTTGGACGAATCTCCTTCATAAACCGTCGGCGAATAATAAAAATTTAAGCAACAATGCATCCATATTTGAATCGATCCAACCGCTTTGTGAAATCCACACGGTCTATACGTCCTTTTCACGTTTTGTGATCTGCTCAAACTTCAGTGACTCCTTAGTGGAAACTACCGTATGAACAATAATGTGCTTGAACACAAACATGCACAAACATACACATAGATGTAATGTCGCTCTAATGGATTTTGGCAATGCGAATTTGGATTAAGAAGGGCACAGAATTCTAGCTTCGGTTTGTTCGAAGATGACAGCATTAATGACATCGAAGCGCAAAAAAAACGAGGCGTGCGATGCAATCGGCAGAAAAAGTGGTGTTCGATATGCATCTCTCTTCGGTGTTTGACAGCTCTAAAAGTTCATTTGAAGATGTTCTGAAAACAGTGCTACCTTGCCCAACTGAACGACACAGATATATGGTCAGTAATGTTTTTTCTTTCTGTCCGATTAGCATACTGCATCAGTGAATCAATCCCTCGGAACGCATGCTAAAAACTGCATTTTCGCTCTTCTCGGTTTCCAAAGAGGTTTAGAAAGAGAGGGCATTATCTTGAGATATAAAAGTAATTAGTTCATTCTCCACTTAGGTAACCTAGCTAAGGATGATCGTTACCTCGTCCCATTATTTGGAAAGGTGCAACATCACTGCTTAGATGCAAAAATCACTCTCACCATACTCACATATATTCACAAACAAGAGCACCTCTCTGCCTAATGTACTTTCTGCGGTCGCCTTTCCTCCTTCAGAAGTACTCACGATGGCGCTAAGTGAGGCTACTACAGACTACCCTAAGCCCGTTCTATATAGAGATTAACATTAAACTTCGTGCTTCATAGATGTTGTAGGTAGGCTTCCATTAATGCTGCCAGCTTCCTCAGTGGATTAAGCAATTCTGCTCTAAGAAGCAACACCTTAGAGTTGTTGCCGTTTAACATTTCATTCGCAGAGTGCTCTTTGCATCAAGAAAGAAAGAGAGAGCAAAGATGGCTGCTCAAATAAACAACTACAAATATTCGATATGCACAATTTTCTTATAATGTTTACTGATGTGCTCGTTCTTGCCATCAGCATTTTTCTTACTCACCGATTGCAGCAACTTTTCGCCATTCTTCAGGAATGAACGACTCATCTGAAACAAAACAATGCCATTTAAAATTTTCTTTCACAACTCGTCTGTTTATCGATAGCGATCAATGCTGCAGATCTTGATCAGGACCATCAGCACTTCTCAGTAAGAGCCTCGACTCGCCCCATATTTCTCTTTTTGCAAGCATGTTGACAAATATATGACCGACGAGGTTACCCATTGCAATTGTATTTTGATGTAAAATTTCAGTAGAGAACACAAATCTGTTGAAAGCTCGAACGATTGATTTTTGCCAAGCATGAAGTGAATCGTTACTACATCTGCAGTGACGCAACAAAGCTTGAACAAAAAAAAAACTGCAGCCTTCTAGCTCGATTTGTCCACTTCTAATCAACCCTCTCTCCACTTCCCTCTTTCCTCGTCTCTGATATTGCTTCTCGTGTTTTGTCGACCTAACTGTTCGTCGGTGCAAAAATTAGAAATTAGTGAGAAACTTTTAGGCAAGTTGACGAAATTATTCTATAAAGAAGACTCACATCTCTGGGCATTTTGTCGTGGATTAATGGATGGGCAACTCGGTAGCGTGGCTTGAGTGTGACCGACGTGCCATGTAGCTCACCCTCTTCGATCATCATCAAGCCTGAATTTGTGAACCTCAGGGAAATATTTTCTGTTTGGAAATTTGTGGTGCTTATTGCTTCCGCAGAGCTAAAGCTCATTGCGATCCCAATAGCAATTGATAATAATTTGTCATCTTCGAGTCGAGCAGCAAACACCCTATCATCATTTAGTCTTGCACTATTCACTTCTATTCGCATTCACGTTTAAATACGTATGTTTGAATCATTGCGAGGGGTCACTTCCAAAACGAGACGAATTAAACGAACATTAAAACCAATCATCTTCCGAACGTTTCTCTCATCTGTGATCATTTTGTGGCATTATTGAGAGTGAAATGCGACAAAAATAAGGTTTTTACCCGAGTTGCTGACGGAGCTGAGAGCTACTAGCTGTGTCTCATCAGGGTGATTTTTGATCGTTACGAAGCCTTGCAAGACGTGTTGGTCTTCTGGATCGGTCTTGCTTATCGCAATCGATCTACAAATGTTTATCGAACACATTATTTGAACAAATACTCGAAAACCAAAATTACTGAATCATTCAGGAATCTCTCATCATTTTGGAATATTCATTTCGCGTGGATATAACTTTGCATAGAACCGATTTTTTTTTCCTAAATGAGTGCTGTACTTCGACACAACTTTGCCATTATTGCAAAAAAAGCAGTGATATCCCCACGCCTGGGTTTCTACAATCCAGAAACCTCAAGGAAGCACCCTCCAGATCGCTGCACTTCTGCGATAGCTTTCGTTTGAGGTAGCTGTTAATGCCCGTTGTTTCTAAGGGAAAGTGAGGAGGCCATATGCAATCGGTCATTAAGGTGATGAATGAAGCATTCGACTCTTTGATTACCGGAATCTTTTTTTCAAGGCAGATTCAGGAAACTTGCCGGCAAAAACACTTAAAAATGACTTTTTGACATAGGTTGGCATCACCAGTGAAAGCAGCCTATCAATCTCGCAGCCACTTTTCCCGCTAATAACGGTCTACTTTTCAAGGCTGGATCCACAGACAGGGATGGTGCTATCGTTGGTTAAATCTTTCGGTGTATGGGTTAGCTCAGAAATCATGCCACATTGCCTCATCATGGCTCCAGTAATGATCACTCGACAGCGTTAAACCTTTGGTTGAAGTCAAGCTAACAATGTGGCAAACAATGCGATTAAAACCCTCAAGGAGCAGGCATTATTCCGCCAGAGCAACGCTAAAGGATATGGGGTTAGCGCGACAATCTGAAATGCTTGCTCATTGGCATCATCCGATGCTACTCATAGCAAGACCCAGCATCTCCCTTACCCGCATGTGCTCATTTCGGCAATCTAGTTGGTGGCTCCTAGAATGGCTAGTTCTGCACTGACAATAGCACTGGACCCAGTTAGAAAAGAAGAAGGCAACAAAGTAGCAAATAGCATAACTCTGGTCTTTCTCTGAGACTAAAATATCAGCTTTCATCGCGTAATGAGCCTGATTCTTGTTTTTGTCACAACTCAGCACTTTTTTTGAGAGAGAAAGGGAGCGGCAGATAGAAAAGTGTAAAGTGAACGCACGTGAAATTGATGCTTGGTGTGCCGAACATTAACGGTACTTCAAGTGAAATCATAAGCGTCTCCTCATACCCATTGCTGCGAAAATCGAGCGGATAGTCGACAACTCGATTTCGACTCCCTAGATGAGATATGTTTTCATCTTCTCAATTCGGTGCATTAGTTGTAATGATTGAGATTTTAGGGATTCTAACGTGTTTATGATTCAAATTTAGCTCATCACTTATTCGCAAAAACGATATGGCTGCGCAATCATTGAATTCAGTAAGTCGAGTTTTTAAAGTGAAAGGAAGATAGAGCTTGTTGAATGAACATTCGATCACATCATACAATAAAGTTTTTTACTTCTTCTCATATAGGTTACAAAGATTTCGAGCAATACGAATACTATGTTCCAGTTCAGCAGACACACCACTCAAGCACTGTTTCAAATAAATGCTTTTTAGCGCAGCTGAATTATGCAAGTGAAGCATCAAACGAAAGTAGCAGGGCATCAACACATTCCAACAGCAACTCATCTGCATTAATCACACAAATATTTTCCACTGTTCCTTTTCATAATGCGTTCAGATTGCGCTTTCAATTTCGCTCATTTAAATAGATAATTTCAGACAAATTCATTGCAATGTCTGATTTATTGCATTAGATGAGATTACCATAATTCGTTGCAGTACAGAAAGCTAATCTATGATGTTTTACAAAAATTTTGCATATGGCATTGCAAGAAGTATTTTTCATCTGGTAATATTGTAAAACAAAACGAACCATTCACATCGGTCCTCCATATACCGAGCATCCAAGCCAAAGGAAGCAATGCGCTAGGCACTGGCCTCATTGAGCGAACTGTAAACTATATTATGCAAATCAAAAGTCGATACCTGCATAAGTGAACTCCATGAATTTTATTGCCAACTTTTCTTCCTTTCTCAACTTTTGATTACTTCCTCTTTCCATTGAGCAATGACTATGTCGGCAGATCCCTTTGCGAGCGATATCGGATGACTTAATCTGTCGAGCGCTTGCCCCGTTTAGATAGAAATGGGCAAGTGTAAAATGTAAAAGAGCTGGGAAGGTGGCTACTTACTAAAAATTCAAAGCTGCATCAGGCTACCAGTTCCAACACAACCAATGCCTTTTTACTTTCTATCGTTTCTGCGTTTCCAATCGCCAATTAAAGTGAACGGGGTGAAGAAAATGTCATTTTGATGACCAAAGAGGAATTTTTCACATGGAATGCGGAATGAAGCTGAAAAGAAAGGTGATCCGAGCTCCCAGCAAGAAAAACCACTCGAATTCGGGCGAGCACACTTCGACTTTGAAATTGGGATGTTTTTCCGATCAAATTCTCCCACTGAACGAGCACGGACTTCGGCGAAAGCAAAACTGTTCGTGGCTTAGTGACTGGGACTCAGCAGCTGCACCGCGGACTTCGAGGAGAGTTGAGAGAAAAGGCTTCTTCTGTCACAGTTATAATGTTTTTATCCTCACGAACCGAGCAGGATGTGAGCAAAGCGAAGAAGTCGCTTTACCTGTGAAAATGCCACTTAGATCACAAATGTGTCACCTTCCTCTGTCCCCTCTAGTTAAGAGAGGTGATGCATTTCTGCATCCTTTGAAAGCAAAAGGCGAGAGTAACGCAACCGCATGTGAAAGCGCAGTGAGAGCATGGCCGTTTTTAACGTCTTTCTTGTGATATTCCATCAACTCCGTGCGCGAACTGGACAAATCTCTTTGCACAATAAGTCGCTCCGGATGTCATATGTTGCGATGAGAATGTTAAGTTGGAAGTGCAACTGTGGTAAGTTACATTAGGTTTGACAAGAATATGAATAGGGTTGTGGTGTGCACTTCGTTGAGCAGTGGTAGGTTTCAAAGTGAGACCAAATCCACATGCAGAAGGGTTTGGACGTCCATGAAGTGAGACAATGGTAAATGAACACGGGAACGAAATGAAAGCCTTGCACGGAAGAACTAGTAACAATTGAAACCCTATAAAGAATCAGATTCCCGATGCACTTCCCGATTAAATATGCGACCATCAAGACTCGATATTTGCAGGTTACTGAAATAATGCCAACCCTAGCAACTGAAAGCCCTAAATTTCAGTTTCATAGTACAAAAAACGTCTCCTGCCATCTGCCCATTGCTGGATCACTATTTTCTGCTGAAAATATTGAGCCATTTCAGCAGAAAAAAGTAGCAAGCAGCCTTCCTCCGAAAACTTGGGGATAGGGGGAAATGAAGTCGCTGAATGATCGAGATCATGTTGAGCTCATTGAGTGCACAATCAGTGTCCTTTCACAGTGCAGAGGTCAGCCACGCTGAACAAGATGAACAAATTGCATTAGCCGCAATCGGCCTATGCTTAAGGCGGACACAACTACGTGTAGGACACACGATGAGGAACGATATGGAATTGACGCGAAATATGTGCACTAACCTGTCGAATTGACGAATTCACACTGGCCACATGAGAGGGCACAATTCGTATCGAAGAAATCCGTATGATCTCGCATTAGTTCGCACTGTCCTTGTCGTTTCCATAACTTACAGCTTCCGTATATGTCCTGGCAAGGACCTGCAACGTTTCACAATAGGATCGTTTGGAACAGTAGAGTAAGTCAGCGCAATCATTACGATGTAATTCCGCACAAAATCTCTAAAAATTCAAAAAGTTTGCGGCAACTACTAAAATAAGTTAGTCCCTCCTTTCAGAATCTGCGTCACTTGCGCATTTTGGAGGACGAACTCTTCACGCTGCACAGCATCCAAAGAAAGAAATAAGATGTAGGTGGCGTTGTGCTTTGTATGGCCGTTCCATTTTTGAATGATTGACGCTTGTCGAAGATGTGCATATCACGTAACCTCTTTTTTTTACTTGACTGTTACTTAGATCACAGAAATTTGCCAGGTCGGAGCCGAAATACAACACATTACTCTAGGAGCGGAGACACTATGAAGCAACTTGGTGGACAATGAGCAGCGGAGACACCCCTCAATTTTCAGTGTCTTGCTTCACAGCGTGAGTGTAACTCAAGAATGTGCACAGTTCAATCTGCTTAATTCGTCATTTTGGGCTGAGTTGAATGGCACCAGCTTTGTCCGCCTCCTCCTATCCCTCCAGGCAGTTTTTCGAAGCGGCCCTGAATTAGCATGTTCTGAAACACCTTGCGTATGCAGATTTCTATCTTGTTATTCACTGTGCTTCCACACTAACTTTGGTCCACATCCATTCAAGAGGCCACAGGTGATGTCAGCGAGAAGAAAAGATTTTCAGGGAATAACTTTTCCGAGTCGTACTTTTCAGCACACTTCTAAAAATTCGCATTTATCTTCTCCATTTCCGCCCATTCTGTTATGGATGAGAATTTGTCACTTCACGCTGTATAACATTTCTTTAGTTTTTCGCAGCAAATGTTAATTGTGCTGTTTGTGTCGGATGTGCTGAACTTGACACACATTGTAATGAATTGATACTTCATTGCCCAGGAATTAATTGCAATGAGTACTTCCAATATCAACAATAAAAAAGCAAACGGGCGCATTCGTATGGGAATATCACAAAATGACTTACGATCGCAGTTTTTGCCCATCCAGCCTGCTTCACATACGCACTCATAGTCGTTCCATTTATCGATACAATCTACGGCGTTTTTACATCGACGGAAATTACACTCGTTGATTTCTGTAATTTATTCATCAGCGAATAGTAGATGCAGAAATGACGATAGTGAAACGCACAAACGCTTTTGCCATAAACTTGCGAACATTTGTGAAGGGCACTAATTCAACATTTTAATGGACGAACTTGCATAACATTGACGTTATATTTGTGAACTGCACATCTCCGTTTATAAACCCTGGGGCTCGTAGGGTTTGCTATCATTTGCGGGTTTCCAAAGATGGCATATATTCTGGGGAATGTGGGCATAAAGAACGAAGGCAATACAGTGCAAAAATTTTTGAATGGACATATGTTGGCTAGGAACAATAGAAGGGTAGACTGCAGGAAGCTAGCTGCTTGGAGAGTTCTGCTTTGTGTCCATATGGGAAAAGCTTCATTCCTAGAGAACAACGTGTCTTTGTACCTCAAATTTGTTTGTAGTTTCACAAATTTTGCTTTTCAATGGGCCAGATAGCGGTTCATCATGTGCACCTTCGGGGCAAAAAAATTTCACTGTGCGAGCTTTATAACGTTTGTGACCATCTAAAACTGTGATCCATTCGAGAGAAGTGGGGGAGGAGACCTTTCGAAAGAGGGCTTACAAACTGTTGAGTGTGTGTACGTCCAATGGTTTCAATTGGTGAGGCATAAGAAATATGGCTATGAATTCTGAAACTGCGTGGATTCAATCTATACTTTAATTAATGCATTTCTATCTCTAATTTCTTTGCGATTGGTTTTGTTCTAAATGATTCAATGAACTTGAATGTCCGTAAAAGTTGCGGATGAAATTCATTTCAAAAGCTATCGAGGAAGATCGAAGAGAAATTTTCCGTCGAGAATCAAGTAATCGGTTAGTTTCGTAAGAAAGCTCATTAAAATGCGTTTTATGAATTCTGTTGGACATTTAGGCAATCGATTATCGCGATAAGCTAAAAATGCGGAGAGGAATATGATGCCAGCTATGCAGGTGAACTTTTGAAGATGTGAATACCCCACGCTAGATGACTCGTGAACGACTTCGAATTGTCGATGTTAATAACAACAGAAAGTTGCTTTTAGTCAAGACGCTACGAAGGAAGTGATCAATAGCGATAAAGAAGTGGAAGTCTAGAAATATCTCACGCACCCCTCTCACAGTGTTTGCCCGCAGAACCAGGTGGACAGTCACATCCTAATTCTCCTCCTCGCTTCTCAATGCAAGTTCCATTGCGCTTACAGAAATCGACGCCACAGTCTCCTGAAATGATAAAAAACTTTCGTGTAATGATCTATCTCTGCGAAAATATCAGCGTCATTATTATCAGATAATCATTTTAAAAATGGTGATAGTCACAAACAACGTTAACCCGTGATAGTTCGGATTCATAGTGTGAAGTCATCTGATAAGATTGAAGCATTTGCTGAGCTGAGAAATTTCCGTTGAATCAAAAGAGAGCATTTGTTGATACGTCAACAATTAAAATAACACCAGTTCAATTGAAGCGAACAAAAATTTGCTCACTTGTGCAGAATTGGCCTGCGAAATTGGGCAAACATTCGCATGTATAGTTGTCGCTATTGTTGATACACTCTCCAGAAACACACTCGTGATTGAGGCAATGGTCCATCTCTGAAGGTAGCATTATTTTCTGCTAGAAGAGCAGAATTATTTCATTCTGCGGTCCTTTCCCAGGCCTTAGAGAGATCGGGATAGGCAGGACAATTTCGAAGGATAAAAATAAAAGAATAGCCAGTGTTCACTTACATTGGTAGAGCTACTGCTGACAGTGATAGCGATCAACAATAATGCGAACTGACAAAACGTTGTAAAAGCATCTTCCATTAGGTTCATGCCCTTTCAGTGGCTGTTTCATGAAAGGCCAGGTGTGTTAAGCAAGATGTGGTTCACTTCGAAAACTCACTGCTGAGTTGATCGACAGAGATGCGCTTCAGACATATATATACCAATCACGTGCAAGTAATAGATTGAATGAATCGATGAGGATTGAAAGCATAAAAAATTACCGTCACATTTTTTTCCCGTCCAGCCCACTGCGCAGTCACATCGGAAGCCGCCTTGTTTGCGACGGTCCTTCAAGCATGTACCACCATTCATGCACGGGTTTATACTGCATACAGCTGCATCTGAATTGCTTGTTGAATAAGAATTCTTTAATTGAGCAAATATCATACAATAGAATCTTCACTATATAATGGTCGAGAACCATTGTTACGAAATTTCGTCAACTTCACCACTTTTATTGATATTGTTTTCTTAATGCTCAAAGAATTATGCATGAATGAAACTGATAAATGACCCAATTTTTAAGCCACATTTTGTACTGTACCCTTGAATTGAGAAGCTACTTTCGGCCAAAATTTGTCTCATTTCTGCTGAATATTTTTCATTATGGTGGTTCTTATTGGTGACAACAGATGAAGAGATTCAGCTGTTGTCCGGTGGTTATTTGATGCTCTTCGAAAATTCCACGGGGAGCGGTCATCCGTCGCCACATTAGCAACATAGTACAGGCAGCTAGTTCCAACGTTCCTGATCCATTGTTGAAGTGACTCAGAGAGATTAATGCTCATAGCAGTCCCAACGAGTTGGATCGTATTATATAACGAACCTGGATTTTGTGTGGATGCTGTTTTTATGATATCGGCACTTTTCAGATCCCCCAGATCGGTGACAATCGGAACGCTGAGCTGCGTGTTTGCGACGGCTTCTGAGACAGGTCGTCGTAGGATAGATTCCGGCGCTGGTGTCCCATCGGATGGTTGCAACGTTGTTGAAGGCGTCGATGCGCCAGATGTGCTTGGTGCGGACACCGATATGTGTGACTCACGATCCAGTTGATCGAATTCGGTCTTGAATTGGCGCATCACATCTTTCAAACTCTCACGCTCATAGCTGAAATCTGCTATTAATGTCGATGCATATCACTGTGACCAGCTATGACTCTGATATAACCCTGACCAATATACCTAGGCATCTGAGGTTATTATGCAACACCAATGCCAACTGGCACAGTCATGTAATGCAATAACATTTCAGCTGGAGATTGATCGATGCCATAATACACTGCAACATCTCGATTCCTTCCGAGCCATCTGACAAATGACGGTAGTGAATTATGCAAGGGCTTACGACAAAGTTGATGGGGAGATGAAAGAGTCATTATTGCACACATACTCGTTTTTGCCGTCTTCTCATCAAAACAAAAAAAATCGAAAGGTTAAAATAAACTTTCATAGCCTTGGCTGCAATCACGCTCTATAGGTTATCGATTATGAGCTTGTAAATTGTTCCAAAGCTCAACCCGCAGGATCCCAACATGAGGGGTTGATACAGAAATAATTGAGGTTCGCTTACACGAATTGAGTTGTAGTAGTTGGTAATCCAGTTGAAACCACGGTGCTCACTGTTTCTCGTTGTTGGCTAGAGCTCTCAGACGGACGATTTTCAATGGGCGTTGGCTGCTCGATGGACATTGTTGAAGGGGCGAATGCGGATGTTCCATCATCGGTGACGTTAGAACCATAGAATACCCGCAGAAGCTTTTCGAATCTTCTTTTCTTTTCTGGAAAAGTGTTATATTATAGGTGTTATAGCAGTTGTTGATTCTACTCGGTCATATCAGCGGGTTAGTGGATCATGCCCATGCGATAATAGAAGAAATGATTAGTAAAGCGAAAGAGAGCGCAGAAATGTACGCAAGAAGTGCTGGTTGATTTTCGCCGTACGGCTCAGCCGATCGAAGATGATCAGTGATGATGATGCGTTGGGTGTTGCCTGAAAGTGATTTTATTTAGTCGTTGAAGCGCATATCTGGTAGGAGTGTTGGTTCGATTTCGCATCGTAAAGCTACAGTCCAGTTCAATTCATCAAAATATTTGTCGTGAAAATTATATACCTGTTCGTTTGACGGAAGAATTTGTCGGTGTGCATTTGGAGGTGATCGATTGGGGATTGTGATGCCATTCACCTCCTCAACGATTGTTGACCTGTTTTCGGCGGTAATTGGTGTGTCTAAAGCTCACAATGAACTGACGATCACTTATCTACATTGTTTTTCATTTCATAAACAAAATGATCGAAGCCTAATATAGTATGGCATCCCATATTGCCAATAGCTGCAGCACTTAACATGGATGTGTAGCGCAAAGTTTTGCTCGTAGCGCACTATGATTTGCACTCATTGATAAGTTCGAATCACAAAGCTTTCGGATGGAGGTAGATTTTCCATGGTTATTCTGCATGCCCCACCGAAATCATCTATCTTATCGTCGAATCCTTTGTTCGAATTTGTTGTGCTGTGAAAACAGACGTCTTTTGAGCTGTTTAAAACTGCCTTTAAAATCACTCAAATATCAATCACCTGCCAAGTAAACGGTATTTTTGAACATCTGAAAGCTACTTGAGTGCCATGACTTCTAAAATAATGCCGCTTATCTCTCTATCAGCTCACTCAGTCAACATCGATGGCCGTCTGACCAAATCACCGTTTTTAGAGGCTGAGGATAGGTTTTAAAAACCGCACAATCAAAATTCCGCTGTTCTCTTCCGGGTTTATCCGTACAAATCTCATCAAAAGCCTGATAACGTCAGCGGGAAATGTATATCATCAAGGTGGCCATTCACTCCAATCACAAATCAGCTTTCATCCTATCGCAGTCAACGTAGAAAATATCCCATTTCTGCACTTCTTCCACATGTCACGTTATTCATTTGGCTCATCAAGACATACGGCTCCGATGTTCCAATTGCTAATCTCAAGTACTCTGTGACCTCGTACGATTTGATTCGGTCACATCCGTATTACGTTCTTCATCACTTCAAATAGGAAATATACCACAACGCTAATGATATGAGTACATGATGGAAAACTAAAATTGCATGCGGTTCTTCAACTGTCCACAACCATTAGTGTAAATGAAGCTGCGAAAGAGGTTTGTTAGCTGGATGCAGCTTAGAAACAATGCAAATCCATAAACGTAAAGCTAAGCGAACGGTTCAGCAAAGCATTGACTGCAATTAACGTCCCTTCTTCCTTGATAAACGAAATCAGTGGCACTGACGTGCGAACAGCTTTGCTGCTTTTCAGCAACCTAATTTAACTTCTAAATGCAGCATTCTAACTTGCATCATGCAACGCTCTAGCACTTCTTGTTGCGACGTGGTCTAGCTCCTTTGATTGTGTTTTACCTCAGGCGTTGACGTTGTCATAATTCGGTACTACTGCACACTATGATGGAATCACCGCACTACGTCGAGGTGAAAGTTAGAGGGCCGAGTGGGCTTCTATTTGCAAGAAAAATGAATGTTATAGGATTATGGCGAGGATAGGGGGACAGACCTACTGGCTGGCCAAATTTGTTGAAATGTTTGTGCTAGAGTGGCAAAAGTAGGTTTGGAGTTGTGGATGTCGTTTCACGAAGCTTTCTTCATGGAACAACCCCCAAGCATATTTGCGACGCTGATGAGGATATACTCAGCTGAAATTTCTTATAGTTGAAAGAGATCGCTATCTTTTAGAAATATATAACAGCTTTATTCAAGCTTTCGGGAAGAGTGTCTCTTATTGACTAACTGTGGGCAATATAACACAAAATGCATCATTGCGAACAGGACACAATGATGCTCCTTATGCTGAAATTACGCATAATTAAAGTACAAGAAAAAAGCAGTTGAAAGGGCGATGTATTCAACAGACGTTTGCTTGGGTTCCTAGACATGTCGCTAATTGCTCTTGTGGATGGTGATTATCAATGCGGAGTTCTTATTTGAATCGGTTAATGTTGCAGTATATTGTAATGCGCGCTAGTAAGCATTATCCGCAGTTTTCCCTTACACTTTCCCTGTTGTCTGCTGTGGATCTGTATTAATTCATCATGATACGAGCGCCAATAAGCAAATAATAGCGAAAGCATAAAACTTTAGCGGGAACTGAGCGCGTGCAAAAGCGCAAAAGAGCAATAGAATAAGAAAGCGATTAAGGGTGGATGATGTGTTCGAGCAATTGTGCAGCACCATTATATATGAGCAATGAGGACAATTGGTAGCTCATCACACTTGAACAATACCCCCATGTTGTGTGTGGCTCATGTCAACGCCGAACATTTATTGCACTACGATTACCTGAACAATCGACAGACGAGGGTATCGTTCAAGAATTTTTGAGCTCTTACATTCTGAAAGGACCGCTCCATTGTTGCTATAAAAACGCTCTACAAATTTTCCCTTCATTTCACTCATTAATGCATTGCTACTGTATACTTTCTACGCTTTGCATTATTTGCTAGTTTACTCATCCTCCTCTTTCCTGACCTTCTGAGAGAATATCGCATAATTCAGCCTATATAATTCTTATAAAGCACATATCTTCAGTAAAATGAGGTTGTTTAATGAGTATTGATGTGAAACCATAATGGAGCGACCTTAAATTGAAGCACTGAATTGAACAATTTAAAATGGCACTTCAGTAAGTTCATGAGAAGTAATGAAGATTTTGGCACTATTAATCCCTTCCCGGTCAAATTCAGGATACTTTCCTATCAAGTTCTGCCACCTGTTTTCCCTTTTTTTATTCAGTGGCATTTGTTTCACAACAGTTCATCAGCTTACACGTCCTATGAAATAACTATTCGATGCCATTTACGATCTCCTCCAGAAAACTTGCTAATATTCGCACAATAAATCTTTTCATCGTGATGGTGACAATTAAATGAAAAATTCCCACTCTTGATTCATGTTGGAAGAGTTAATAGCACAAAGGAGATAATGCTTTCAGGTGAAAAATCAATTTCTCACCCATCACTTCGAAAGGCAGTTTTTCAAATGAGGTTAAATTTCGCACGAATACGTCAATGGGGATTTTCGAACGACAGAAAAACTGTTGGAGTAGAGAGTCGGTGGTGAACATTAATATCATCAGTGATAATGACATAAGGCCCGTGTAATCTAACTGCCGTCGTAGACGCTGACAGCGAAGCAAAGCAATCCGAAACTAGTCCAGCGTGAGGCATTATTATGACGACTTTTCCGTCGACAGGGGATTGAGTGCGGGACCGACTGAAGGGTCAGATTGGAGTGGTGATGGTGGGTGAGGAGAGGTGATCATTCAATCAAAGCATTCGAAGAATAGTGCGAGCGGCGTGCAAAATAAATCATATTGTGGCTGCCTGCTTCTTCGAGAATACTTAATAGATATCGAATATTATTTTTTTAATGATATGCCCAATATGGCAAAAAGTAAACTTATTGACGTTGTTGTGCTTGAGTAAATACAGCAAATTTTCTAGTTTTTCATAAGGTGCGATGAATGCTGAACCAGGAAGTCCTCATTTTTTCGGACTTTCCTTTTCCAGCCTCTATGATGACTGAATACTGCCCTCAGTTAACCTGAACTAAAAAAAAAATAAAACTAGATTCGTATAAGCGAGATATATTTCTCAAGGCAAGGTAGAGAAAAACAATATTTGTGGCAGTTTTATAAAATTCTATAAATAGAGATTTTACGCACAAATATATTTCCAATATTACACCATATGATTTCAATTTCTAGCCTTCTGCGCACTCAGTCATGCAGCATAAGTTAACCCTTCAATGCTGCGAGATATTTCCGTCAGCTTCACGCATCCCTCAGTTTGCACCGTACATTCACTGATGAAATATTATGAAAAGATCACAAAAGTTTTATGGATGATTTAAATTCGAAGGAGCCGCCTGAACTTGCCATTGATTTGGACTCGACATAAAAGAGGAAATTGTGAAGCTTTTGCTATGGTGATATTTTTTGTTTTCGAAAAGGCTATCGGTATCGGTCTAATGGACTAGCTCTCTTTGAACGCCAAATTTGTGTCTCATATATTGTTGAAAAATTGTTGAGCGATGAAACTGTCATGAAAAAGTCGAAGGGTATCTACAATGAAGTTTCACCTTTGCTTAAAATTTCACAATTCTGTTTGGGAAACCCTCCCGGAGTCAAAAATTATGCAAGTGAAATTCGTCGGCCCTCGGAGTATTTGCAGAAAATAGCGCTTTCGAACGGTGATTTCTGGAGGGTTTCAGTATTCTGGTGGCCATTTTAGACGCTTATTTGTGCTCATATATCACCACTTCGAAGAGTATATGAATTGTGGTCAGTATTTTTAATGGGGGATACACTCAATTAGTGCACTTTTTCAAAACTTTACGAAGCCCTTCCAAAATCTAAAGTGTTTAATATTTACTTTTGAAGTCTTGTTTCCTTTTCAGAATGGTTGAATTTTTCATTATTCGTCCCACACATTTTGGGAAAAATTACTTGGAGCGCTTAAGCGAGGGGAAAAAATCCATTAGTGCTCAGATACATTGAAGTAACTGTAGGTGCTGTCGCAAAGAGAATAAGGTATTGCGAGAGTGTTTGTTGAAATACAGAATGGGTCTTAAATTCGCTGATGAATAGTGGATGAGCAGGAAATTTTTTTTTTTCCTGAATTCATTTAACGAAACCGCTTTTCCTACGAAAAATCCAACTGCCATTTATATGGGCAATCGGAATAGCAGTCTCATAGTTGTGAGATCATTCACATTATAAGATAGATCTTCAATTTTATTATGCGTTAGTAAAACTTTTCGCTGGAAATTTCGATTTTCGAATTAAAATTTTTCAGTGTCTTTATAGTATTCTGAGGAAGCAGGGCAGTCAGAGCGTTTTTATGATAGCGTTGTCTATGTGATCGTGTACCGGCGAGTCGCATGGCGGCTTGCTCGTCAGTGAACACTTCATTGATGATCGTTATCTTCTTGCCACGAAAACTACCCGGTTGAATAAAACCGGAGCGTGGGCGCCACCGTTCCCAGTAGATATCGTCTTCTTCCGCAATCGTTAACCTAAGTGTTTTTTACTTAGCTGAATCACACATTCTTCAACAACATTACATGAAGTTTCGAACAACTGAAATCAAGGACATCGGATGAGTATCGAGAGTATGCTGCAAAAAAATTTCGACTGAAGCTGAAAGCGCATATTTGCTTTTGATTCTGCTAACCTTTTTCAGAAATCCAGCTGGTAAATTTCAGTAATGTAATTCTGCTGACCAGTAGACATGTCCGCTGTCACCAAGAGTTCGGTAAGGTGAAAATAGATAGCTTATTTTGTTACTGGATCACAACAAGAGATAGAAATTCGAGCAACTCAGTTATTTGCTTCACAGAGTGCCTACGCTGTGGCAGTAATGCTTAAACACTTGTGTCAGGATATGCCTGTAAAGGGAGCATACATCACGACAGAAAAGCAAATATGTGGGTGATCCAGGCATCCATCCACATGCTTGATAAAGTGAATGTACGATGGAGCTGGAGAGCGGCTTCTCAGACACTCTGGTGTAATCAGCGTAAGGCATTGTGCATCGGTTCCTGTCGCATTAAGACTATTCGGAGCTTCTGTCTGCTAAGGGTGCTTTAGCTCAGCAGAATTTAGACACAGAAACAGCAATATACACCCCATATAGCGAGCGGTGTGGTCCATGCTCTCTGCAGGTGTAATAAAGATGAATACAGTTAGATTTCAATAGCTGCAGATTATTGCACCGCCAAGCTACTTACATGAATTGTATGGCGCCGACATCCTTGTCGGATGTCCATTCAAGCTGTGTTATAAACTTTCGACTGTCATCTGAGTGCGTCACCGAATCGGCGGTCAACGCACGCAAGTCACACTCCTGTAGTCGAATGCCATAACTGTTCCAAGCGGGCGTTTCAATAAATCTGCCGCCTTTCAACGAACCTAACAGAAAGCCATTTTCATTGGTTAGACGACTTTGCAGAAGTAGGCCTCGATAGTGCACGAATCCTACGAGGCGAACTGAAAAAAACGATAGCATGTGATACAACAAATATTACAAGTGTTACAGATTTAAAGCTATGCAACTATGTTTCCCTATGTCAAGATGGAAAGGGGTTTCCAAAGCCTTTAATTTCCAGGAAAAAAACAGATATATTAACCCTGAAGTAACATCAAAAAGTTGCTATCAGTACTCCTGATCTTCACAGAATAAAAAAGAAACAGTATTTCATCAGACCTTACGAGACATTTCGGGAGAAAGATTGCAAAAATAAAAAAAATAGGGCACTTTCTGACAACTAATTCAGCGAAAAAAGCCTGTTCGAATTTTAAGTGCAGTAAGAACGTTGCCCGCAAAGTGGACTTGAACTCGTGGCACTCCCCCTCTCTGACAGTTGCTTCACCGATATAGCAAGCAGTTGCTTTCATTCCTGATGATTTGGTGCTTGGGTAAAAACAGTTCTAGAGTGCACAAAACCTGATCAGAGTATAGCACCAACAATCAGCTCAGAAATGGCATGACGTGCGTAATAAGAAGATTTATATATCACGATAATGTGTTATGATACCACCGAAATATAAACTTTGACAATAACCATTGTTTGATCAGAAGGAAAACATGAGCAATTTGTGGAAATGTGATCGTAATGTCTGACAATCTTACAGCTAAATGAAAAGAAAAACTGGGAATTTCAAAAGATTTTTCAGCTTTTTTCCTCGAGATACATTTCATAAATCGTTTGCTGCTTATCGTCTCAACTGTAACCCCCAAAATATACTGCAAAATAATTTGAGCTTCGTTTCAGAGGCACAATATGAGAACAAAAGACATCATCACAACTTCAATCGTCCAATAAGTTTTGTTGACGTTTGTCGTTCACGCTGACAAAATAACATCCTCCCCCCACTTCCTTCCCCTCCCCCGCCCGTTCTTGCAATAAAGTGCTTCCAAAGAAGAGACTGCGATCATTCTAAGCAATTATTGCTAAGCATTTCAAATGATGAGAGCATACGATTCCTCATCCACGTTAGCGATGGAACAGTACACTGTTAAGATGAAATATCGTGCTATGAATTTCTAAGGCTTCTGAATACGACACTTCTAACACAAATAATGACTGAGAGAAAGCTATTGATTTAAGGATTTGCTGATAAATAAAGCGCTCAACGAATTTCTGTTCACAAATTTTATACGCTGTCTCGAGATCGAGATCGCTCCGCATGCGATACCCCCTATCAACCACTCGTTCCCTTAGCGTGTCTTTTTTTTGAAAGTCCATTTGGACAAAAGTTTGTTGATTCATTGGGTAAGGATTAAAAGGGGTAAGAAATAGTTTGAAAAATAAGACTTCATTTAACAACCATATTTATCGCAACAACGCGCATCCTTTTGTATCAGCCAAAAGAATGGCAGTATGACAGAACATATCAAATAATCTATACTTCTCTTCATTTTATGTTCACTTGAGAGAATTCTTCGAGCTTTACTTAGAGATAAAAAAAGCGAGACAGGCTAATGACGGATGAAGCGAAATAGTTGTTCGCGCCGACTGTCGTTTGAATGCTTGACCACTTCCTGGTAAGTAACTCTTTTCTGCAGTAATTTTCAATGATTCGCTGAGTTCTCCATTTTTTTCTCTCTCTGACCACCAAAATTTTTCGCCCAGTTTCTTCATAAAATGATCACTTCTCTGTGATCGAAAATCGAAAATGTGAGTTTCTGAGACTCTTTCACGGAATTTTGCTCACAACCTTTCTAGGAAACATTAGACATTTTCCACTCGAAACAGCCGAAATCAACGCATATTTATTGTTGTGCTACCTAGATTTTGGCATTAATCCACCAGTAATTTGGAACAAGCCGGTGATTCACAGGGCGGATAAAAATCTGTCTTAGTCATAAAACAAGACACCTAAAATTGCATCAGTAGATTAACGCGTGCGGAAGCTGTTGCGACTGGCGATAGTCTGCTGAGAACAAACAGGCATGAGGTTCGGAACCACAAGTCCAGGAACCAAGTGTTAATTTGAGCCATTAGACACACTCATATAAGAAAAAAAAAGCATGTGGTGATCCTGAACGCTTGAAAGCATAATGCTAAAGCCGCGCAACTGCGCTTCAGGTTCACCAATGTTCCTTCAAGGAGAATAGATGGTTGACGGCGATTTGCGCATTCGAATGCAAGCTCAAAAAACAATAAGTTGGCTGACCTGTGTAAATCTTGCCAGGCTCATAATAGGAGGTTTTCTGGCCATCCGAATCGAGGAAATGAAACTCGAACGGTGGTGCTGACTTCTGGGGTGGTCCATGAACGCGTCGATTCATACGCATCGAGTGCCGCATCATGCAATGGAAGCCGCTCATTTCAATAAGCGCCCATGCACTTTTTACCCAATAAACGAGCAGCAGCAATGCTAGTATATTCATTCCTTAAATTTGACAGTTTAATTAAGTTGAATTATTTATCATATGTTGCAATATGCGTCGTCAGCATTTATGAAGAGCGAATCAACAAAAGCGCCTGGGAAGTGAACTAGAAGAATCGAAGTGAACGGACTGAAAGTCTACCTTAACAATCTGAGAAATACCTGTGGTTTGACTGTTCAGGAGAACCGATTATCAAAATCCCACGCACATGATGCATCAGTCATCAGGAATTGCTTGGCTAACTTTGATATGGTGATGCGCATTCAACCATCAGCACTGAGTACTCAGTTGAGCGCTAATTAAGGCATTTAATTCGGTCGAAGGATGGAATTTTTTTTCATTTTTTTCGTAATCATTTTTTTTCGTTGGATGTTATCATTTTTTTCGTAAACAGAGATAGACCCACGGAAGTTGGAGGAACAGAACGTCGTGACCATACATAAAAGTGCAAGACCTGAGCCTTCAATTCACAAAAAGATGAGATTGTTGTATGGAGAATTACGAAATGCCTCATTCGGTGGTAGTATAATCTTCAGTGAACTGCTTTTTCATTAAAGCCATCCGATCGTTGAAAGCGGTCAATAATGCCGCTACTGTCATGAGAAATGCTATACGAAATGCAACAAAAAGTGAAAATAAACAAGAACAACAACAACAAATCTCCAAGATTTCTTATCTATGATTGCCCATGTGGAACTGAACAAGTTCATAACAGCAACTGCAGCATCACTGAAAAATTTTAGCAGCAGGCGGAAGACGCCTTATATCCAGCATTACGAGCGAAGTTTTGCACCGACTGAGCAGATCGAAATGCGATTATTTGCTTCCTTCATAATCTCAGTTGTTATTCCCTCACACGGATCCCCATGAAATTTTTTCATTTCATTCATTGACGAGTGTTCAAAGATAAACATAGTCGATCACTTCTTTTCCAAACATTTCTTAAATTGCTCAACCTATTACATGTAGACATATCAGCCCTTTACGTCTTAATGGGAGTAAGCTTTGCGAGCAAGAAGTTATCAAGGACTTAGGACTGCATGTCACTTCAAACCTCAAATGGACCTTTCACTGTAGATAAATAGCAAGAAAAGCATCACGAGTGGCTAATTGTATACTACATTCGCTAGAACACCCCTGTATTGAACACTACAGACTTGCTTTTATTGTCTATTGTCGCCCTCTTCTCGAATATTGTACTCAGATATGGTCACCATGCACTGATAAAGATGCTGAAATGATTGAAAGCGTGCAGAGGCGATACACAAGATCTGCTTTTC
>JAARMF010001203.1:25768-49159 GCA_022844705.1 Toxascaris leonina | reverse complement strand
GCGATTGCAAAGTTCCTCAATTATAAATTTCCCAGAACATTTACTAAGCGTACTTGAATGTTGTTCATCGTTTGCAATATATGGTAATATAAAAAAAGAACGCCGGATATCAGGAAAATTCATTGCTTGGGAAAGGCGTATAGAGAAGATAGGAAGGATTGGGAAGGCCAATGAGTAGAAGGTTCGTGTAGATTTTGTGTAATACATAGTGCAAATTGAGCATTTGGGGGTGCTACGATCACATGGCGTCACGCATATTCCCGCTGCATATGTGGGCTTCGATAAGGAACTTCCTTGGGTTATATCTTCTTCCCCTCTTCATTTCGAAATCGGTTGAGCCAGAGGATCCGTTGGAATTGAAAAATGATACTTCGTTTTTGGCGGATCTTCCTAATAGGCTGTGACGGTGACTGATTGTGCCAATATGAGTGGGAATATGAGTGGCAGACGAGACGAAGCAAGCAAAAGGTGAGACATCGGAGCTGCGAACTAGCACCACACATAGGTTTAACAGACCCCCTCTTCTTTTCCCCTCCCCTTCTCTCCTCTCTTCTCGCATTCTCCATTTTATATAGGGGAAGCGTGGTAGGAGTCTATTTCTGGCCCAAATATCTAGCTGATGGGCCTGTTCCCATGGATCGGTTTTCATGAATGGAATGAAACTTTGAGCTAATGTTCTGCTGAGAATGGTCCCATTGCAGTGGTCAGCAAACGATTTTCTTAGTTGAGAAGTTTTCAAAGCAAAACTCGCTGAGGATATTCGTCTTTCAAGGTGATTTTCTTAGTCTTTCATTCTTTTCCATATAAGTACACAAGCATCACTCTTGCAATGCAGATGTGTCACCAATGCAACGTTGTGAACGTGTACTTCAATTCGCAGAAACTATCGCTCGTTAGCACACCTTAAAGACATGGAAAGGTGTAGTCTTTGAAGTATTTGAAATTTGTGATTTTCTCCGCCACTTGTTTGTACTTTGCCCAATTTCCAACTATTTTCAGCTCTTTAGTGTTGTCCCGTTGCGATTCACTTCTTGAAATTTCCCAAAATTGCGCCTTAATTCCCAGTTAGGAGAATGAGAGGGTTTGACTGGATGAGGAGTTTTGAAGCTGCATTCCCATCCAGATGAGTCATGATCACATCGTTTTTCGACGCCGAATGTTTCGAACACTTGTAAATTTAAAACTTTTTCAGAGTTATGATCGCCTATTGTCTTTTCTTCCTTCTTCTCAGCACTATCTGTGTGAACGATGCGAAACTGTTCGGACGATCGCTGGATAAAGACACTAAGCTGCGCATTCGAGGATATTGCAGTTGGCAATGCAAAGGGATCAAAGGTGATGCATACTGCATCGAGAGATGTCTAGCAATATGCAAAAAGATTCCGGAGACGTGCAGATAGTCAGCTGTGACGCTAATTCACTCCTTCTTCAGTCACCAACTACTCGAACTTTTGCTGAGAATTGCTCATGTGGATCGCTTACGATCGGAGGGATTCCGTTTCTTTATATGAGTGTCCTCGATTTAATGCGTTTGAAATTTTGGACTTTCTTTGCTAAGTACTTTTGAACTTAGCTCTTCAACTGAACTCTTCNTCTTCAAGTGAACTCTTCAATGCAATCGCTCGATATATTTTGCGAATTTCTTCGCCTTTCACTACAATATTAACCATATTTCTGAATTTCATTTATTGACTGATAAATATTCATTGGTGTTAAGTCTATAGAGCAATTCACTCGGATTGTTCTTAGTCAGCATATTTGCTGCTTTTTCCAACTAAACTGCAAAATCGTCCACGAAATCTCGGTGAGGAATTTGGGGAGGATAATCTCGAATTGCGATGCAAAAGGAGTGTTTTATTCAGGCAACACAGAGAGTTTTCGCACGGTGATCCTCGTCGGTTAACGGCTCGGTTAGGAAAGGTGGTACTGTCAGAAATATCGGAAGGATTCTTTATTATATGAGGTTTCCCGACCGGAATTCTGCAGGAGGAGCGTTATCTTTGCTGTGCAGTCACTCAGATAGCAGTGGAGAGATGAAATTAAAGCAGCCAGGGGTTCAGCTGTGTCCGAAAGCTTTTATTATCACATATGAAAAGCTGTATGAAAGAGTCGAACGAGACGAACGACCACGTTAACGCTTTATTTCCGAGAATGCGAATATACCTTCAAAAAAACACTGTGCGCAAATAAAACAGATGCACTCCTTTAAAAAGCATAAAACTCGACTCGATATGATGAAAGCTGACTGAGAGAAAGCAACGACGCAAAAATAGTTCACCTCACGAAATTTTAATGAGGTCATATAGCACAGAACTGCTCTAGCGGATAACGAGAATCTTATAGGATTCAGTATTTAAAAAAATGGTGACATTCCTCCAAAATTTCTCAATATAAGCGAATGCAAAAGTCCATATAAAGAATATCATCATCGGTGTGCATTAACGCTCACGAATGTTTCAGCAGAACTTTGACTTAACGTTTGTGTGAAATGAATGAATGGCCCAAATATTTCTTTTATGATGTAGTGGCGTCTGTCTAGAATGGCCGTACCCGTGGAGGTTTCACAGTGAGAGGCCGAGTTGAGGAACTGCGGCAGGCACTTTTATGTTCCGTCGTATCTCACCACTCGATCCATGAGTTTTAGTTGATAAAATTCAACTTATTGAAGATGCTTGGTTCCTGAACTTTTTGACCCTTCACTTTGAACTATTGATCAAGTGGCGCTCAAATATCGATCGATGGAGCTTCGAACGGCCACATTTTGTGGCTAAGCAGTCATAGCTCAGAACTAACATAGCAGTTCGGCAGTCATTTGGCGAATTTCCTACTCAAAATCAATTTCCACGAGAAAACGTGAGAAAGAGGTGTCGAGGAGCCCAGGCTGCGTTAGGCTGATGTGATATGTGGTAGATGCTTAATCTTCTATAATGATTTCGGAGAGAAGAGGTGCATTCGCAGCATTACATTTGGTAAACTTCTTCACACTCTGCTCAGTGTTGAGTTTCATTCCGGAATCACATGATTTCACAAGTTTTCGGGAATGTGCATTATATTGACGTTATATGTGGATACCGAAAATCCGATGCGCATAAACTGTGCCGCAAGGTGGACGCTTATATTAACAACAGCATGTATTTGCTTTGCGATAAAGATAGCACATCCCTATGCGATTAAAGATCACGACAAACGCGGAATCAGATCGATAAAGGGACGACATACACAGAAAAATGCAAGAAATTTGAATGGCGCGTATATTCAACAAGCCACACAGTTTCAAAAGCGCTCTGAAACGATGATTGCAGGCCACAATCGCACCAAAATAATGGACTACAGATAGGGCGAACACGGAAAGAGAAGGGATTAAACGCATTCGTTCGATCCACTATCTACATTTCCACTTGAAGCGATTGTCGCTTTGAATGCAATAAAATTGTCCGGAGTAGAAAATGTTCTCGGATGAGATTGTAGAAACAGTTTGGACGCTTTTGCAGCGCGTAAGTAAATCGAACTCATTCCTATGACAGCAACGAGGTTCTAAGTCGAAAACACTGAGCATTTTCTCATAGTCGATTTTAAGCGGCTTATGAAACAGAATGCGACTCGATGAAGCAACATTGCACCATTTCAATTATTTTGCTATCCATCGCCATGGAGTGCACTTGAACATGGAAATAATATCTCAAAGTGAAAAAATTCCGAGAAGATACAATTCGAATAGTTGCGCTTCAGTGTAGTCCTCCGGGATTCGCTATAAGGCGTCTGTGATGCAGTGGCACCTCGAGGCTGCCAACTCCCTCAGAGTTGCACCAACTCAGGTGATGCAGTGGCANCGAGATGGAAGAATAATTTCCAACTCATTCTCCCTCAGAGACACTTCGTTAATGGTTGAGAACAGTTCTTTGATGATGGACAATCTATGGCATTCATAGAAAACACATTACTGGATACTATAATTTTATATGGAGCTAACTGAAACATTGCTGTGAAAGCTTTGCTGCCGTAGACCGTTCAGTCTCATTCCAAGCAACATCATGTTTCTGTGTTTTGCGCACAACTGATATAAATCGCATCTCTCTTGATGTTCTACAGCGATGAACTTGAAAAAGCAGATTTGCCTATTGTTTTAGTGCGATGGATGTTATATGATTGTAGATGAGATAAAAGAGCTGAAATATAGCTTAGCAGTATGTCATCAAAAGCAGAAATAATTAGACACAATCGACGCTAGGAATTGCAACCGCAAATTACTCTTATGAATGTACACAGAACAAGTGGAGAAACATGGCGAAAGTGGTCTCACGATGTGAATTTTGCATCATCTTTAACAGGCAACCCGTTCTGACTAATCGATGCACACGCAATATAGTTCAAATATCTCTGACCGAATCCATCTCTGCAAATATCTTTAATAAAAAGAACATTTTTGCAATTGAATCAACTGAAAAGCATATGCAAATTCTTCGCCTATCTCTTAGAATCCATTGAAAGTGCTCTCAGTCTTTGCCCTTTCAGTAAAGCATTTAATGCTTTCAAGTGAGGGCAGATAGATGCGGGATGCATTTATAAACACTTTATTCCTCATATGTCCATGCAAAGAGCGCCTCAGTTTTTAACCAGCTGAACTCGCATGGCGTCACCACTCGGTGAATCATTGTTTGCCCTTTTAAAGAGATAAAAAACTTTCGGCAGCTAATTGCGTGAATACAAATGATGATGAGTGCAATAATCTATCGCAACTCACATTTTACGAATACTGCTGTCTCGACCGTTTTATCATTTTTTGCGGAATCGTTTATCGTTATCAATTTTAATGCCTTCAGTTTCTGCAAGTTGCATGGTAATTGAGGGAAGAGGGTTCGAGGAAGGGAAAGGAACTTTATAAATGTTCAATAAATAATTTCCCTTGAAAAATGCGAATATGATCGTTTATTTCAAATTTTGTGAGAAAACATTTGAAGACCAGAATGAGTACTTACAATATATTATCTGAATGCGCTCCTTATTGAAGCCTTCTAGAAAGTTCAAAAATTTACCTGATTTTCTCCCCCTTTTTGCTTTATATCAAAATTCTGCTCTCCCCGTATGCCGCAAATCCCACCCATACGGCCTTTGTGGGGCGGAAACGCAGTCCTACTCTTTCAGCGGATCGCATGAACGCCTGTTTTTAAGACTTCAATAGGAAAAGCAATTCCTTGAACTGGTTCCCTTAGCAAACAATAAAAACGCTGTTTTTTTACCATAAGTTGTACCCCCGATAAAATTCATCACATCTGCACCTTTATATCATCTTATAAATCAGTCGGAAGGAAATTATACGAGTCCCTAGATTACACTTGTGTAATTTTGCACCGAACTGCTTCGAAGAGATTGGAACAACGAAGCCAAAAATTAAATCACAGGAAGCAGATGAGTTTGTGCGACAACTCGGGGATGTGATGGGTGGAGGAGATGAGGAGACGGGATGAGAGCTGAGGACCTGCATCAAATCTAGAAAAGTCGCAATATTCGTGTTAGGAAGTGAAGAATGACTGCTGAAATTACTTGTTGTGCTTTTTACAATGAAAAACGATGTCCGCTGACTGCTGATCACATTTTATCTCGCGAAGGAATTCAGCAAAATTTTGCTGAAGCGCAGCTACTTCTCTTACTTTCCAATGCTTGGCCATCGTTACGATTCCGAGAAGCAGTCTGCAATCCGCTGATCGTTCGTCGTGAAAGCTGTTTAATCCTTCAACAGCAAGATCAGCTGCGAGAACATAACGACAACTTGCTGCATTGTTGTGCCACTAACAAGAACTGTTGTGTCAAGAGGTGCTCACTCGCTCACACTGAAATACCAGCAAGTTGCTGTTACAACGTTGGCCAGATCGATACGAATATTCGAATTTGTGGTTCAAATCCGTTTAGACGCTGGTTGGATCATAGTTGCCTCTAAACATAATCTAGAGATGTGACTGATTAAGCTGATCCCCAGAGCACGTCGGTGCATCTGTGCACGCATGTACGCGGTGTCTAAATGAATAAATAGCTGCATTGATTTCATTCCGTGGATATCATGGCACTCGTGGATAAAGGGCAATCAACCCTCACTCTTCATGATATCCGTCATGATATCATAAAGAGTGAGGGTTGAATGCTCTTTGTCTTAAACCAGCCTTCTGTAAGACCAATCTGGATTCTCTGAGGATTTAAGATCCCACGGAAAGAAAAAAACTAATTTAGTTCATGAGTATCCACAAAACGTGCCATTTCGGGCTGGAAGCGGCATCGCAGCGCTTAACACGCTGCTTTCTACCTCCTTCAGTTAGGATGAACAATAATTATAAGTCTCAGTGCAGCACCTCTGCTCTTGACTTCCCGTCGAATTTCAAAATTTGATCATAACTTTTAGTGACTTCTTGAGTTTTGGGTACATCCGACAAAGTTTCCCATGCAGAACGTGGGATGTTTTAAGCTTATGGTGGCCTTTACATTCATACTACTCATTTTTCGCTTAATGCCCAAATTTCATGAGAGAGGTTCCATCCCCATTCGAAACCTATTTATGCAGTATGCATACGATACTTTGCTGATAATCAGTGTTATTTAGCTGATTGTAAATTCGTGTCTCGGTTTCCCCAGCCACTGAATGCTTCGCTCTGACTTAGTGACACTTGAATATGCGTATCGGATTTGAGCGTTTGCTTGTTTACCACAATTCGGAATTCGTCTAATTACCTGAGAGTTCGCATGATAATTCTCACAAAGAGAATTGCTCTTGTTTCTGGCAATGTTGCTGTCCGGACAATCACAAATATAATTTAATTTTCATTCACTGCTGTAATTATAATTCAAAGGCATTGCTAGTTTTCGTTCATCTTGCAATATTCGGCTCAATTCTATGCTGCTCTTATTTTAAAGAGGTGCTGAAACGTATCATAGGATCACTCACGATTTGTGTTTTTGCCTCTTCACTCATCATATCAGCCATAACCGGAAATAAAATATTCATACTTTGTGCAAAATGCTTTCAAAAGACATACCTTCCACAAAAGATCTGTCGTTTCGTGAACAGAACACATAAAATCCATATTGGCTTTTGCTCATTTCAAAGTGTAACTTCTTCGGAGAGTGGTCACTGTGG
The DNA here is from genome assembly GCA_022844705.1 of Toxascaris leonina. Lineage (NCBI taxonomy): Eukaryota > Metazoa > Nematoda > Chromadorea > Rhabditida > Ascarididae > Toxascaris > Toxascaris leonina. The sequence goes on along the minus strand of JAARMF010001203.1, from coordinate 42,036 downwards.
ACTGTAGCATGGAACAAAGGCTTTGGATGTGTACTATAGCCATTAAGCTGGCTAACCTGGCGTTCGGGCTGCGAATGCGGCATAGATGCACAGGTAAACCGAAATCCACAGGCACACGCACATACAGCGTCCTTCGCGAGTTCCTTTCTTAAGGAAAACATGAAATCGGTTATTTTCCGAATATCTGAAGGGTTGTTGCGTTTGAGTTATTATTTTTTGATACTTTGTGGGGCTGGTTGGGTTAATGGAAGGATTTGAAAAAGTACATATCACGTCAGATTCCGTGACGCGTTTATCCCTTTTTTGTCCGAGGTGGGCAAAGCGTGCTTCGAACGGTCGCAAACAGTGCGCAAGTTTCGAGCAAACCCGATACGTGCAGCTTTTTCGTGGTTGATGGGTCAGGTCGAAGTGTGTCATATAATGCGATCTTACACTGGCTACTTCAACACTGTAGGTTTGATTCAGGCATATACAAGCACTGTGTGTGCACAGACACGAAGTCGTCATGTATATGCATGCAATTCTGCAAATGCAAGCATGCATCAGTGCTTATAAAGTGTTTTTGGTTGCTTTTTCTTCAAGGGGCTAGTTTAGCAAGTTCCGCATTCACTGCACTTTTTTCGTGAATTTGAGAAATCTGTTGTCTTTTTGGGCTGAACTGCGAAATGGCATGTCGCGCCGAACCCTTGGCCTGCTTTACTGTTTCAGAATTCGATGCAGCAAATTTCTTGTTTGCAGATCGAGAAAATGCATTTCTCGATTTCGGCGCAATGAACGATAAAACCGACGTTCGTTTTGCTATCGACGATGGAGCGCTTCAACGGCTCTGGTCAATCGATATTTCTGACGTACGTTTGTCAAATATTATTTCAGTTTCGAATGCTGTGGACAAATTTCACGCAGTTTGCAGTAGAAGCGACATTCTGAAGGTGGAGATTCTTTCATCAGATCCCGACAGGTTCAAATGGGAGGTCCCCTAAGCATAATTTCTGGGCTTACAACCAATCTTTTCTCTGACAGGCAACAACGACCTCTAGTATATTCATGGAACTGTATGTTAACCGTGCTTGAGCGTCATAAATATCCCACCACTTGCCCCCCTTACGATACGATATTACGCAATACCATCATGGTCCGGTCGATGTCAGTTGGTGAGGATGGCTTGGACGACTTGTTGTGTTCGTGCGTTGCAAGCTCAGAAACTGTTTACTGTTCCGGGTATCACTCTGCCAAGTTCCACTAGAGCCGAGCTAATGTGATTCGAGTGTGATGGGCCTGAATGGCACTCCTAAAACGAAACCTGCACTACGTTGCTACTTTCTGGTGCTTTGAAGCGTTCCAACACTCAACCTCCCGCTGACTAATTGACGCTCAAGTCAACGAAGGCCGACTAAGTGAGGAGCGCTTTCAAGCATTATTACTCTCCCTCCTTCGTTTCAGTAATCGCATCAATCCCACTATGCGTCAAAGGCAGCAGACATACTCATATATAACCTTATTAGCGTTGCATTTGTCGTGTTGTTCCATTTGCTTTGCTATTTCTCAATTATGTAGAAGTAGTGCTCGGATCGTTCAGTACGAGTCGTTTCGTCTTTTCTGAGTCGGAAATGTAACCTTTGATGAATGTCGTCGAGTTGATATGGGTGGTGATTAACTGTGTGTCCGCATGGAACTGATATTAATGGAAAAGACATTGAATTTGACAAGATAGCAACGATCCTCATTTTTCACTCACTTTAAATTAGAAAACAAACGACAACAGGTTGGATAATTCAATCGTGTTCATGTTTGACGTCGTTCTTCCCTTTCGTCTAAATGATGCGAATGGCGGAGGTTTAAAAGTTTATTTTTGAGCGAATATCAAGATAATGCGAATGTGTTTCAAAGAAGCGGCCACCATCGACATTAACAGAAAAGGAATTTTGTGCTAGGAAATGAGGCTAGAAAGGTTGCTAGTGAAAGCGCCATATTCAAATTTCTGTGATGGTCTGCTTTGAGGGGTAAGAGGATGAATAGGATGAGCAGCGAATGTCTACGGTGCAATATTTCAGTTTGTTGACTAACTACTCCATGCCTCAACTGTCATAGGGGACATAGCAAATGTTTAGTTTCTTTTCGCATGCCAAAAATAAGAGTGTCTTGAACTAAATGTGATGACCCTTATCCTCTCGTATACGTGTCAAGATGATCCACGCACAAAGTGATAATCGCCGGAAAAGTGCAGAAGGCCCGTGTAGGACCGGTGTTCACATCTCATATATGCGTAAAACTCGAATCAGAGATTCGAATGCCCCTAACTTTTGCCACTTTCAAATTTCCAATAAATTCTGCATGCTTACGCGCTGCCGACCTGCCCAATAATTACAGTTTGCCAGCCGCAGAGACTGAAATTGCAGCATCCTTCGGTTGCTTGTCTTTTATGCGATCATTTATACGAACTTACAGATTGATCGATTGATTTCTAGAAGAGCTGTCGGCATTTTAAAATTTGTGCGAATCTCTATAAGGAAGGGTCATTTTGCAGTAAGTGAGCTGCATTTTTTGAGCGGTCAAGAAACAAGCCAGTCATTGGTAGTTTGAAGGAGCAGTGACCTTTGTTGAAAGGCGAATGTAGAGTTTATCGCAGTGGTTAGTGGTTATTTATGAGGTCGGTTGGTTAAAGGAGTGGAATGTCGACAGCACATCTTGTGTCGTCGTTTCTTCTTGGTCAATTGCGTTGTCGTCAGAAGTTGCATTCAAGACAAAAATATATTTTCTCAAGTTCATCATTTAACTAGCAATCTATCATGCACACTTGTATATATTCCATTCGACTAGTTTTCGAGAATCATTGCATGTTCGTTGAAGGTGCGCAATGCTGGAGTGAATGAGCGGCTCCGGAGGCGGATACTTATAAAATTCACTTACATGGTTAGTTATAGCTCTCGCGCTCATGAAACGCATTTTATGATTTCAGAAGGAGTGAATGAGCAATTGACCGGTTTCGCGTGAATTAAATATAAAAATGAATTTCTGAAGTTTGATTGGTGGATATCAACTGGCAGCCGAATGCTTCAAATAGGGCAGCTAAACTGAAGAATTCAATTTGGAATTTATCGTTTCTTTTTTATTGAAAGATAATAACTGTGGTCTATAAATGAGAATGACGTGATGTGATGTCCCGAAAGGTGCATCTAACGATTGGATGACGCACCTCATGGAATCGACACATCGACAGATAGACAACGAGGTGCATCTCTTGTTAGCCCAATCTTTTGTTTATTAAAACTGCCGTGCGCAGTTGCACAAACTTCTGATTCTACAGTGAGTGTTTTGCTGGGCACTGCGAATGAACATCGAGACTCGAAACTGAATTGCTACAGCGCCACTTCGCATATATGGGCTTCGAAGCGGCGCAAATCGATAGAAGCGATTCAATGTGAACGTGCAACGCGCCGATTACGAGAGTGTTCATCTATTCGTGTAGTTATTAATGCCTCGTCCCCCAGCATTTCTACCTTGTCTCTCGTCGCTTTCAGCTGAAACCCAAGACAGCGCACTTGATCATATTAGCGTACTCAAATTTCAAATTGTCGCAAACAATGGCAATGGGTCGATTGCCGTTTTGAAATGTGCTTAAGGCGGACCACTTCGCTTGCTGTTATGAAATGCCTCACTTTTGAATCCTCGAAAGCTCACTCTACATTCAACGCCGAAAATGGAGACCATACCACCTCTTCTCATTGTCCGAGAAATCTTCTTGCTTACCTTGCGTGATGGATTGCACGGTAAAACCTTGCAGTGATATGCTTGCTGTTTGCTAATTTTACGTCGCATATCTCTCCGTCTACGACAGTTATTCACAGACGAGGTTTAGGTGGCATATATCATCCAGTACCTTTTGTCGATGACGATTGCCTTCTTCATCATTATTTTTCGATGACGGGTTTATTTATAAAGCTAAGAAGTGAGAGCAAGAGAGGGAGAAGAGACCGAAGGAGAGGGAAAGGACTGAAGGAGGGGTGATTGACTGCGTCCTGATGGCACAGTAATTCCAGGCGAGCTGAAAGAAGTTTAGGACTTAGACATTGAAGTTTCTCGATCCATCACCTAGCATGAAAACTCAGCATTTGTTTGTTATGAGTAGACCTATCAACTATCGTAAACGCTATGAAGCGATAAGAACGAATATCCCTCGACAACGAATTTTTAAGTCACTCGATTATGATCCGCTCAATGCAATGGGTTAGTTTTACCTAAGCCGTCGTAGTCCTATATTGAGCTGTCAGCAGTTGAGTGCTATTCCTGTTTTTCTTTCCTATAGGCTTTAAAAACATGCGCAAATGAAGGCTAGCACGGCTTTTTGTCTCTGACTAAAAGCCGCTCTCTTTGTCTGACAGTCATTTCATCTCGTAAATGAAAAAGAGCTACGTCGGTGAAATTTGCTGCGTATAATCCACATCGTAGATGAAATCTAATCTCGTTGCGCTTAAGCAGCAGGAGTATGGGCTATTGGCATACGAATATATTAGCAATCTCTCAAGCAAATATTGCCGCGCAGCAGTTACACTGAGCGAAATAACTATAACCACCCGATTTCGTCGGTGAACCCAATATTGGAGATGTGGTAATCGTGTCAGAACATTCCATCAACAGATCGGCTTGATAAACCGAAGCGGACACGCTAACACATTGCAGCGTTTGTAGCCTGTTTTCTAGATGACTTGTGCTGTCAGATCAGCTCTCCTGAGATTGTTTTTCTCGCAGAAAGAAAGTTAAGAATTTAGTCCAATTAAGTATCTTAAGGTTTTAAATGCTTCATGTGATCGCCTATGTGCCCTCACTGTAAATGCATCATCACCGAGAGAGAAAACATGTAAGTAAACTTAGGAATGCCTGCAAGTATCATGGAATAAGGTGTCGTATATCGTTGGTGTTGTCAATAGGGGCTGAAGGAGTTGAAGGATCAATTCAAAGGTGATAACACCTAAATTCGAAATTGCTTGTTGTTCCCTGTTGATGTAGCATGTCGTGCCTTCCTTACGTGACAGTATTGTCATCAAACATGTTAGCCAGTATTGCTGAGCTTAAGGCAATTAATGCAACGAACGGACCTTTGCATTCGAACAGCTGCGCTGTTAGGAGCGCTCGTTCTTCCCATAAATTTGCCTCTTTTACATGACGTCACCGGGCCGAACACGTGAGAGCGACGTCTCATAAACTCTTGAGGGACTTACAGGAGTGAAGTTGATTATACAGAAAGTCATGTGAAGTTCGGAACAATCAACTAGATTCCAAGCTGAAGAGCGTCCTAGTGCATCAAAATTTTCTATCTGAAGGGAAGGGGACTATCCGCACTATCATTGACCGGGATCACTCTTCTGTTGTTGCTATGGCAGTCGTTATGGACAGGACGCTCTGAACATAAACCGCAGTATAAAGTTTCCACATTTTACCTAGTTCGCTGCTATCTACCTCTCAAAGCTGCATTAGAGTACTGGTATGGAAAGCGTGCTAAAAGAGTCATATTCTATGGGTTCTTATTATGTGCTTTTCTCTAGCTCAGTGCTCAGGTTCATTGCAAAGAGATAAACGATTTTTTGCTGGGTCCCTTTTATGGCGCATCGAAGTGTTAGTGAAGCAAGAGGTTTTGCAACAGCCAAAAAGTATCGAACCATCGAAAATCACATTGACGCTCTGCCATTTCCTTCGCATTCAACGCATTAAATCGTGCCGTAATGCCATCATTAAGCACATAGAAGCGATTACACATTTGCTCCGTCAGCAACTATTTCACACGATTCTTTTCAGTGTCATTCGAATGATCGTTTAAAAGAAGTAAAGCTCAAAGTAGCAACTTCCGCTTCTGGCGATGCTCTCACAAGAAGCGGGTTACTGCTTCCAGTAATGCGGCCTTCCTTTGAGTACTGAGGTCTCTTCAAATGATGGCGACGACTTACAGGATTTGTCGTTTCGCACATTCATCCATCTTCATTCTTCAGCAAAACTTAAGTAACTTTCAAAATATTGCGCATAAATCAGCGAAATGCGGAGTGAACGAATGCCTCGTTATCATCAATACGATAAGTGCTTTTATTTGCTCTCATATAGTCGGAAATACTGTTTTCCTTTCTCTGAAGAAGGAAACAATTTCCCCACAAAAAACGAGGCCACAAATTCCCACAATTTGGGATATTCTTCCCTCAATGGATGCACATTTTGTCGTTCAGGTTGCAAAAGTTGTCAAATGTGAACTTCGCAATCTTCATGTAACACGTTTGATGTTTTTAAAGATTATTAACATCCTTATTTCATCCATAGAATTTACCTAAATTAACAAACCTTAGAACCTCTGCAGCCAAGACGCCACATGACGTCTGCACACGTCGAGGAGCAGTCGGCAACATGAGTAGAGCACTTCCGGTGGATGATTTATTCTCTCTTCCTCAAGCTCATAACAACCCAACCAGTGCGCAAATTTTGAAGAGTGCTCTTTCCATGTGAAATATCACTGCTTCGAACTTCATTTTTTTCACGTCTGTCTTATTTTCCACCTACATAGCAGTGTTTCGTTTCGAAACCGTTGTATGCTTGTTCCTTTATTCTGCACTGCACAATAAACGCCTTCAATCGATCCGTCGATCCCCACCATTGAAGCAATCCCTCATCCCATTGATGAATGTCTAGAAATCTCTTATGGAACCATCAATTCAAAAAATTAGACAAAGTTAAATGAAAAAGCAAAAACTCAGATAGAGATGAATGATATTCAGCGATCTCCGCCTGTATACGCGTTTCATGCTTCGGCTCTCAATCCTTCTGACTGCACTAATTTGCAGCCGCCTGGTGAAATTACACGCTATTTCTCGTTGATTAACCTCAGTTGCTCATTTTTGCCAAGTTCCGAGAAACATGGCTTTCGGAGTTAGTGTTATAGGGTCTGACGTGCAGTCACTGCATATTGCACTTTGACCCACCGAGGTGTCAGAAATTCGAAATCTCCAAGTGTCAAACATCTTACATGCATTTTGCTGTGATCGGATCCTCATTTTGCGCCGATTGAACCACCGGAAAAGATTGTACAGTGAACAGGTGCGGCCGGTCGGATCAGCTGAAATATCAACACAGCATTGGTTTTCCTTTGTGATTGTGAGATTGGCTGGCCAATTAAGCAGAAAGAATGAGTGCATATCGTGACAGCTCGTCTGATAGATTTTCCTGCCCCTCCACAAAATCACAAAAACGTGATTTTCAGAAGCCTTTGCGAATTGAAAGTTGCGAAGCGTTGCTTTTGTTTGTGCATTTGCCTGGTTTCTAGCTCGCAAATCGGTGAAGCAACGCTTACCAAAATTAGTGAGTGTATTGTATACCTTTGCAGGTCGTCCTACAGGGAAGCTATAGGCGTTTATTGTGAAAAAACCGCGTGCGTTTGTGCACCTGTCGGCTAATCATATTGTTTCGATTGGGACACAAAAATGTATCGTTACGACCGGTCGGACCAACTCAAATTTGAGGACATTATTCCGCCTATTTTACTACTTGTACTAAGAAATGACGCTGGTCAATCAGATAAATAGAACGTGAAAGCATAGGTAATGTCAGCTTTACTGGTCTCCCTCCCCGCCTCCTTTGTTACAAAGCGATTGTGAATAAACACTGCACTTTTTCGCACAGACGCAAAAGGGATTTTATTTGTTGATCGGCCGCCGTAACGTTGAATCCACTTTCGTTTAGGCGTACTGCGTTTGCGCTCGAACAAGATGCTCATTCGGCTAATGCGTAGCTCGCATTTTATTGACTGCTCATTTGCTTTGCTTCCATTCTATTCCCCCAACGGCTCGCTTCATCCGATGTTTTTGCATTCGGTCGCCTGGAGAACTCGTTAATATCACTGAATGCTAGATAGTGAGAATAATGCATTCCTACTCCCAACAGTAGTCCTGACATCCTCAACTCAAAATTTCGAAAGCCTCAGAAATTTAGGAGTGAATTTGGTGGCTGTCGAATTGCGAAGGCTTTGATCCGTTTCAGGAACCAGCGAATTTTTTAGGGCGGAGGGGGGAGGGTTGGCGAGGAGACTAGCAGGGCTGTTAGGAACCACGCTGTTTGGAAAGGGTGGTAGAAATATGGATGAGGACCAAAAACGGCCGCTCCCAGTCACGCACTCCCACGACTACCCAATTCCCTCATGTGAAAGGATACGAGGTAATGGAGCCGAAATGTATAGGAAGACGATCGCCCCTCTTGAGCGCAATGCGCTGAGCATTGTTAGAAAGTGCCTACGCTGGAAGTGCTGGCTTTATTTACTCCTCCCGACCTGATTATAATTTCATAAGCTTGGCCTATGGATGAGTTCCCAGATTCTTTCATTTCAAGCAATTTGAATTCAACGTTCCCCGACGCGGCCTGTTTAATGAAAAAGGAGTGTGGTGTTGCTAGTGGAATTTTAGCACGCAAGCACCCTACCAATGTTCAAGTCGAGAGAGAAGCAGATTACTTGCTCTCGTGTTCTTTAACAGCATCAACGTCGCCTTAATGTTGTTCACGGATCATCGCACCATTCATATCCCGAAACTTTGAACTTTTTTTAAAATCAGTTGTCGACACATGTTGCCTTGATAATTTGTCTTGTTCAAATCTCCACCATTCATACCCATTGCTTTTGCTGTACTTGCTCATTCACGTAAGGCATGTCTATTCTGACCAATGCGGATCCAAATTGATAACAAGCTGAACCTTTTGCTCACTTTTTGCTATCAAACCCTCAATGATGCTAAAATCCTAGGGCAAACTTTCCAGCAGGCGATCAAATCGCTATCTTTCTTGAATTCACTGCTACACATCCAGTTCCACGATTACCCTCTGTCGGTATTTTTGCAAATGCGATTTTCGTGCAGTGAGATTGGATCGACAACCTTTCGGAACGCCCGAATATTAGTGACGCGAATGCCAGTTGCTAAATTGGATGGCCGATTCGTGTGCTCCATTGGAAATACTGAAAACAACGCATACGAAATTACCTGAGTATATTGAACGGATTGTGGCGGAACAACATTTCTTTTATAGTGCGATACTCCTCGTCTTTGTATAACAGAAGCCTGCTTCAGCAGAGAATTATCCACCCAGTAAGTTAAAATCTTAGGTTTGCAACGGTCTGAAAATCATTGGGAACGATACCGCGCTACCTGCCTCTCTTGTAGACTTATCAATCCTGCAGAGTATGGTTTTTTGTCGTGTGTATTTGTGCTTTCGCAGTTGATTTCGTCCATAGATGACCAGATCATCATATTCATTCAGCAAGTACAAAGTGATGTACTGACCATCAGCTAGGCAAGAACTTTTCGTGTCGTGTTCAGTAAGACACCTTTTTATAAGCTATAAGTTACAGGGTATTGTTTCCCAAAATGACTGAAATATTTTCTCAAAGCCATTTCCCCCACTGAGCCACATAATTTCCAGTAACATTATTCATGTTGGGCAACCTACAATTTTTCCTTGAGATTAACTTGAAAATTAGACCAAGAAAGTGCACAGGGAAGCTAACTATTACCCAAGAATCTGATTAACTCGTCCTGGTATGTGCAGGCAATTTTTCGGGCAATTTTTCAAGTAGATGCAGGTTATTTGTGGATGATATTGACTGTTGCATTACCCCGCTATCGGATTCCGTGTCCTCCAAGTTGTTGACCAGCACTGCGGCAATTCAACATATTTAATATATCCTCACGTAATATGCGAATTTTAACCTTGAATGTCTTCTGAGGTTGCATGATTGGATTATCTTATTTGTTGTTTAGCGGACTCGTGATTTTGGTACAGAGCCGATCTCAATATAAACTGCAGAGGCTTTTGGAAGTATTCAAGAATGTTTTGCTCACACTTGAATTGTTTCGGTTCATCCCACTTCACCATCAGGCTCAGCTATACGTCTGGAACTTTGAACTTTATTTTTCTATTTTTATTTATTTATTTATTTCGTCATCACGAGACAATAGGCAATTGTTTGCCCTTATGTTGCATCAAAACCTTCAACGATCACGTTGCCTGTGCAAGTTGAGCAGTTGAGTCGCACGGTATCTCATCGATTTCTGCCCCACATTAGTTTTGTAAATTTTACACGTATAGTTCTTCCTTCCAGTGCGACCATGGGTTGCTACATTGATTGAGCTGTTAAGGAATGAGGTTGACATTCTGCCCTTCATCTGCCTTACCAGCTTCTGAAAGTCAGTATTTGCAAGGTGATTGATTTCGCTCCAGTAGTATTTAGCCTTGATGTCTTCGATTCTCTCGTATTTTTTCCTCTGGTGGATTATTCGAATACCATGATCTAGTACTCCTTGAATAATTAATAGGTCTTTTGTATGCGCAGTTATTGTCACTGGGATGAATAGCCTTATCCTTGATAACACCAAGCTGTTAAAGAGCATTCTGGCCTTTGCCTCAGAAAGAAAGGGTCGGATAGCCCGCAAATGGTAGAGGCTGGTGGAACACTGCTCTGATATGACGTTAAAGTGCTTTCGACAGGTCAGCTGTTGGTCAAGGAAAAGATCAAGGTTTCTTGTACCATCTCCCAATTTATACTTTTATCATCAATAACGAATTCCAGATCTGAATTACCCTTAGTCATTCGATGGGATGAGCAATACCTGCCAACCACAGCTTTCGAAGAGTCGATTTTCATGTACATCATTTCTAAGTGCTTCCCGATTTTAGCAAAGTATTTCCATCAGTTGCCATATAATCCATCACTTTCTCTTCGTGTGAAGCTCATTCCTGATATAGTAATTGCACATCATCCGCGAGCAAAACTGATTTTCCATGTGTTTCGAAGCTGGTAAGCGACGCCAAGAAAAAGGAGAATAGAAGAGATTCGAGCTTCCGCGGTTATTTGTGTTTATACATTACATCAGGACATAGTATAGACACGGGACGCTTCTGCAATAGAAAGCCACCTTGATTCATTTGATTTAAGAAGCCTCACTGATTTAACCTATTGAGTATCATGTGGACTTTCTTCCTCCTCCCCTTCCGCCCCTCCCTTTCATACTTCTCTCACTTGCATAAATACACACGCCTAATTTTCTCTTTGCTTTCTATCACTTGAGTTGTTGCATGGCGTATTGCATATTCGATGCGGACATTTTATATTCAGCTTTTTGAGTAGATGCCAACTTTTGTCGCTTAATGGAGTGAGAATAAAGTGAATGCAAAAGCTTGTTTTGAATTATGCAGTTTTTAGGCGTTTCTGAACATATTTTCTTAGCTAATGCAGTTTCTTTCATCTTTTGAGCATAGATTCGTGTTTTCAACTGTTCGTTCTTTCGCATTTTTCTCGACTGCCCTTTCCTTCTTTCTCATATCCGGAAGCGTCCGAATGACCTCCAAGGCATTCGACCTTCAGTGTCTCCAAGAGGGTTTTTGGAGGCCAACAATGGCTAACAGTATGTGAAAGATGTCACCCTTCATCACATATTCAATGCATCATTATTTGTGCAACTATAGTCAAATGAATATTTAATTAACTGCACTTGTACTCTCGATAATTTATGCAGCCTTATGAGCCATCGAGACACAACACACTACATCCTCTGCAGCACAATGTTACTTTCAATGGATTGGTGCACGAAACGTTGGAGAATTTCATTGTGGATGCTGTTCACACGTAGACTGCCCAATAAAGAAGGCGATGCGAGATGAACGCGAGGCGCGGAATATGGCAATCGTGGACTGCAAAGCAAAATGGCATGAGTAGGATGTATGGAAAGAAGGGATTAAAGACCATAGAATGGGAGGCCATTCGAGTCGGCGAGGCTTGGTAGACGTTTCGGTGACGCGAACAGTGTAAGAGCGGAAGGTGACACTAACAGAATGAGGTGAAGTGCCCCAGTACAAGCGTGAACGAGGGAAGCGTGGCGGAGTTGGCGACGTGGGTAGCGAGATTACGAAGGAGAGATCTCCGACTCTGAGGACGATCCTGGAGGATCGGCACTAGCAGGCTGGAACTGTTTATATACAGGTCTTGTCGGAAAGCGATCCTCGGCCCCAGTGACAGCTAAGATGAAATGATTGGTCGCTGCTGGAAACAGAGTCTGCAGAATTTTGTCTTACCCTGGCTTGTTGCTGGTGATGCGTTCACCACGCGCGCAGGGCGCCTTATGGTCGGTGCGTTCGCAGTTGCAAGACGCATTCAGTGAGTGAAGGGCCGTGAGACTATTATGCGCATGATAGATGGGAGGTGGGTAATCGATATGACAGTACAGTTCTTTGGATTGTTGTTGATCTTGGGATAAGATTCTAGCCTGGGCCTAAGCCTAAGCCTCAAATTGGTGGCCAACTGCAAAAGGCACCTACGGCGCAGTGCTGAAGGCGCAATGACTGAAAGCAATGAACTCATCGTTCAGCTGCACAATGGGGCAGAATGTCGCCATTTTTGAATGCTACACAGAAATGAGGTTTCTATGACATGGAGATGCTTCTTATAGTATAGATGGGAAATGAAAATAAAGAGAAGAATGAACCGTGGAGTGCCAAACCTGCGATTGTGAATCGATCTATGGATGTTATAGAATGCCACCTTCAGTTCTTGTAGGTCTAGTTATTTTCGACCCAACGTAGCTGCATGAAATGGCTTTATTTGACCGGGAAAACTGTCTTTAGTAACTTTTCGAGAGCTTTATTTCAGTGGTAAAAGTTGCAATGAATCTTTGATATATCTATTCGTCGACATAGCTGTGTTATATTCAATTTTTAGATTTAGTTGTCTTTCTGAGCGGTAACTTCGGTGGTCATCATATCGTTCTGTCCCGCTGCTCCTCTCTTCACTCACCCGGCCAATTCCTACGTGTTCCGAAGTCTGTAATCATTCGTGACACTAGAAGTACAATGAGAGATGAAATTTGAGAGGTTGGTGAATATGGAAGAGCTTTCTGATAGATTTTTAGGTATCATGTCTGTGGAGATTAATAAGTATGTCCTCCTATGCGCACTCCCATTCGTGACAAACGATGTGCTGTCCTCAGCAGTCAGCCATAAATCGTCATTTTCTTCGAATAGAAACCAATGCACGCTACTGTGTTCTCTAAATCTTCTCATATTCACCACAAACAATGTCAGAAATCAGTCGTAGTAGCGAAAAACGTTTAATTTGTTGGAAAAAGGAAAATGTGGCAACATTTTTTAAGCACATGACATGGAAAATAAAAGATCTATGCAGTATGCAATACGAGAAACCTCTTTAGGCTGAGTCGTCACTGAAAGTGGGAGCAAATGCGAAGTTTTTGCATTCTTTTTTCTGAGGAAACCTCCCGTGCGGACAAATGAGATGTGCCCATCTCTCAAGCCCATGTGCCCTTTCTCAGTATGGCCCTTTGTATATGGGAAATATTGGTAGTGAGATCTTGAAGATTTCCATTCGTCAACTGCCTGACAAGGTTTCATCAGCACCGGATTTTATATCGCATCTTTGTGACTCAAAGAAGCAACGCCGTGTTAAAGTCATTTTAGATTACCCATTTAGTCGCACATTTAGCCCAGTATGATATAGCCTAGACTTCGGATCCCTTACAAGGTCTTGGAAAACGGCAGACGTAATAATCCATGCTTATAACCTTATCTCGATATTTTCTTTAGTTTGAGTTCTTCCATTCGTTAAGAGCTGGAAGTTATTGTCAAAAATGGTGTTCTTGAGCGTGTTGGTTTAGCCGGTACTCTCGTCCGCAACTAGCTCAGCTTCCCGCCAGGTAGATCAACGGCAGCACGGCTTGCTTCGACATTGTCCAACTGGAAGGGAAGTGTGCAGGTGTATGTCAAATGCATCAAAGCATCTGAAACATCGGGCGTAGCAAGTTGCTCTTTGAAGTTAAAGCATATGCTATTTGTAGTGAATGTGTGGCTAAGTTATACTGTGCGGTTGTTATTTTCAGCCTATAAAAGAGAGAATCTTACTATATGCAATGACGTGATCAGTGTTGTGCCATAGGAAAATATCCAAGGACCACTTGCACTTGTATCACTTGTAATTGGACTTCCGAGGAACTCCGCAGAGGTTTTTGCAGATGGCCCTGAAATGTGCAGAACCCTTCGTGAATATGCAGTGGCTGAATACCATCACCTGCTCACCACTTCAGTGGCTTCCGACGAGCGGCTATGATCCTGGCCACCAGCCGCTTATCATAAAAATTGTCATTTATTGCGTATGAATCTTTATAAGAATATCTTTCCCGGCTGCGTAACACCTGGTTGTTGTGTCAAAGTGTTGTTCGTGATATTAGTGTTTATGTGGGAGAGTGTCTTAAATGACACGGGCATAATTTGAGGATCCGAACTGACATGAGCATTGTATACAAAGAGTACCTAAAGTAAAAATTGCACCCTGCGTTCATTTCAACACGAAACACATGCACTTCAAACGGGCTGTTGCTGATATTGTCAAGCGAACCTTGTATGTCACGCTTCTGCATGGTCGCCGTTAAGGGACTGAACATCAGATTTATTGAAAATATGCACTATGGATTCACCAGGATAGTTTTTCGTAAATCATTCCCATATCCTTTCCACCTCCTTTTATGAGAGGTGACTCAAAAGTTTTCCTCTGGAATCTCATCAGAAGGATTGAATTTCGCTGTCACTGTACTGCCAAATTGTAAAGAATCTTTCCGGTACCTATTTTCATAGTACGTCCTTATTTGCGCACTTTGCATTGAGCTCGTTGTTCCTTGCGAGTAGAAAGGCAGTTCGCACCGCGAAACATTTTTCTCAATGTGTTGTTCACTTTACGCACCTTACGCATTTGAAGCGCATTACCTTAAGAAACAGCGCAGGTGATGAATCTGTGTTGGTCGCTTATAGGCCCAATTCGTGCGGTTTTTCTGGGGTGTCAACTCTTCTATAACTGTTCAAAACTAACGACTTGGATGTCGCTTATTGTTTTAACGCCACTAAGCTGTCATTTTTCGTAGATGAGTGCTCAATCAATTCATTCCGTTCTATTTGGTCCTTATCACTGAAAATACTTCAACTACCTCAGATCTCGCTTTTATCGTCGCTTTGCCGTTTGCACGGACGCAGTTAAACGCGCATCTGCTTTCCTAGTAAATGAATAATAAGATTTTAAGAAATATCACGACAGATGCTTTCATATTATCGAAAAAACAACAACGCTTGTCTGAATGCCGTTCAGTTTGTAGATAAAGCACAAACGCTATTTGAAAACGTCCTCATGGAACCAATATCCAGCGCCGTTACGTGGCCTAGCCAACACCGCAATCGATCAGAAATTGGGGAGTAAGCGAAGCAGCGTTGTGCTCATGCAGCACGAAGCTTCACGCGTGTATAACGATGCAAGCCAACGCTCTCCGCTCGGCACTACGCATGTCCCGTTATGTGCTCACATTTTTCTTGATAATGCGAATCAAGTTACATCTTGCTGCCTGATTGCCTTAAGCAATATCTGATTTCTGTATTACGTCGTTGTTATCTTCGAGGTTGTTATTGTTTCTCCCAGATTATTTTCGATAATTCATATTGCATTGTTGACACGTAACATACGAAAAGCGTTTCTTAACGCTTAACTCGAAGGTCTCTAAGAGTAGATCGAGGAGGTATTCGATATGATTTCATAACCACAAGTGTGGTATTTAAGAAGGAAAGTTTAGAATGCTTCTTACAATGTCAATGACGTCATCGACCGTGCCGATATTGACGTCATTTGTATGAGTGCAAACAGATGCCGTAGATGAAAAGAAAAAACGTCGATTGCGAGGCATGCACCGTAATTGACACCTCGAATGCTCAGTCCTAAAATTATCAATTCCGCTAGTGTCATCGCACATGCAACGATACAAGCCCATTGTTTGCCCTCTCATCAAACTGGTAATGCTCTCGCCACGTCGAATCGATTTCATTTCCTTGCGTTCAGTATTTACTTTCATTGCGTTTTGCTGGCGTTATTCCAACAATTGTCGGGTTCTGAGACCACGAGAAGGAACATTTTCAATTCATCCAGCATGATTCGGTATTAGCGTTCCATGGAACTTCAGTTACCTGTATAAGGAAGGCATACGGGACGTTTATGAAGTGAAGTCTGAAATATAGAAGCATATTTCTTTTGCTGGAGGAAATTTTAAGGAAAGAAAAACGATGCAGAAATTGGTGAGGAATTTCATTAGTCAGATGGATTTTTCAGAAGGCCATTTTTTGAAAATCGTTTTTGCGAACATCAGGCAACGTCGTTGCAAGATTAACTGTGATTACAGTCTTTCGATATCAAATAGTCCCTATACCCCCCCCCC
>JAARMF010001203.1:3421-25670 GCA_022844705.1 Toxascaris leonina | reverse complement strand
TTCCTATCCCCCCCCCCCCCCCCCCCCCCCCCCCCCCCCCCCCCCCCCCCCTCCCGCTCCCTAACTGTGAAAACATTATTAAATTGGTGATGGTTTTTGGCTGCTGATCAATGGAGGTTTGCTGTCGCTATCTGCATCGAGACAACGCTAGCTCGTCACTTTATCTGGCCTCAAAATCAATATGCTTCAAGGCGCAAGCTTAGGCAGCTCGACTGGCCACTCCACTTCCATGCTGTAGGCGCTCGTCGTTGCTCTGGACTCATTCTCAGCCCCTGAATCACATCTGTCGACAGTGCTTGTTTTGTTCTATTTCTATTGAGTGCGTCGTCCACAAGTAACTGGAATTTGTATCCAGTTCCCTCGAAATATACGCCACTGATCTCCTTTGTGATTTCTACAGGAGGGTGGCGGTACGTCTGAAGATTGAACAACAATATTCGACGGATTTTTTGTTTCCGCCTAGATTTGTTATGATAGAAGGGAAGTTGGAATTCTCAACACAAACATTTTCAGCAGGATCACATCTTCGCTCGTCCTTTCCTCAAGTCGATTGCTGCCATAACTGATAGGTGCTGTTACCGTGGTCATGGACGCACACAGAAAATTCTCAATGAAAGGTCGTTTGCGCCAGACTTTTGAAAGTTCACAACGTTGCAAGATTGTCGGGTTTCAACATAGACAGACTTCAAAAAAAAAAAAAATTTCAGCTCTCATAGTCGACATTCACAACATCCTTATGCATCTTTCTGTGAGGCATTCAATACCCAATTCAAGCAATTTGCCAGAAACGTCGACAACTAGCCCCTACAAATATAGGCATCTACAAAAACTTGAACGCTCCCCTCTACTCTAGCAAAAATATGAAAAAAAACTGGTTTCTAACAATGTGAATCAGTTCGTTCAGAATTGAATCGCTTGACGTAGTTTCCGTCGAAAGCTTATTCTTTCTGAGAACAATTATATATTATTTGACGTTCAAACCTCGTAAACGACGCAAGCCTAAGTTGTTTTTTAAGCTAAAACGAGCGACGCTTCAAAGACGAATAATGGAACTTGGAATTTTATGATGGTAGGGATTCAAAAATTTTTGCAATCGATGTAACGAGGCGCAGTAGAATTCTCATTCATTAAAAATTTCAATTTCTTCTCAATGAATCTTTTGTTTTTCGAAAGGATGTGCCACGAAACAGTGTTATCGCCACTGCCCTATGCTAATAGCTGTAATCATTTGCTATCCGTCTTCGGAAGTGTTGCTAGCGAAATAGTGGGTTTGAAGGTTTATGATGAAGGTTTATGCTCTATCTTGTTGAATAAATTGGATCGATGTAGGTTGAAATGTGCACGGAGAATGACACTTCCGAGATAATTTGCTTGATGACAAGTAAAAACCTCTTCGATGACACTGTCGACGGACAGCTGCGAGACTGCGATCTCTCATTTGCCATTGCAATACTTCACTACAGAATGCATTTCACTGTCATTTTTTGCTCAGGTTCCTTCGATCAAATCATCCATCTGTGTGACTATTAATTTATTAGTGCTTGTCGAATGCGCTGAAAAAATAAACTGCCTCTGAGGAAGTTTGTGAGTACGAAATTTAAAGGAAATTTAATGACTTTTGAGGTGACGGCTGATTACATATATATCACTTGATCACTTGATTGACCGGACTATCGAGCGTCGATGACGCTGCCGGTCACAATGCGCTTCCATTAGGGTACTGAGGCACGTTGTTTTGCATTGTTGTAGCCAATAAGTGACGCCACCCCGCTGGCCAGGCGAGCAGGCCTGATTATATATATATATATATATATATATATATATATATATATATATATCGGCTTCCCATGTTTTATGAAGCAAAAGGCCATTACGTGTCCGCTTGTAGAAAGAAAAGAAATTCCAAGTGAATATATTTCAACGAGCTGCGATTTTTTATCATTCCGTGTTTTATCGGTCGTGTTGACAACGCCTCTGCAAAGGAGAACTGGTTAGGGTGATAGTAGAGCTCCGTGCTGTCTGGCGGTTAAGGGAATAAGCTCCCTCAGGATCTATACATCTTCGTCCGCACACATGGCAGCTATATCCTGACTTTACATCTATGCAAATGCATTCATCTTTTTCAAATATGCATCATTCCCGTATAGATATGATGAATTCATCAGAAATTTCTTCTGTAATTGTGCAAGAGTGCTAAGCAATTTCGTAAGGGTAGAGGTATTGAATAAAGTAAGCTTCACTGCTCAAAATTTTATTGGAATTACGAGGATTAATAATGACCAATAGAAGATATCCGTTGGAGAGATATGGGAACGGTAGCCGCATTTGATCAACATCTCACCTATAACGGCTTTCGTGGCATTCGAAACCCCCCTTTGCTATTTGAAAACATCAAATGTTAAAAACTCTCAGCGCACTTATGACAAGACCAATGCAGCCAAAGAGCGCGTGAGATCAAGCGACATAAAGTACTCTGAAGTGTACATATGATGTGAGACGAATTAGAGGCACAGCCAACTGATGGGCATCGAATCAAATAGTGCTGACTTCCGCAAAGAAAGTGTAAATATCACAGTGATTTCCCATTCATTTATTCCTGTTCCTATTACCAATAATTCATTTCAGCTGTTGAAAGGATATGAATTTGTTTGTTCCTCTTTATTCCCCGGCAACACATCAGATTTTTGTATTTTGTTTCGAATTTCGAACAAAAAGAATTAGCCCGTCTTATTCAATTCTTTCCGCTTCTTCTGAATGAGATTAAGGCAACGGTCTATATGTGCGACAGCTGTCCCACGATAGAACTAAACGAATGTGGTAGTGGTCCTAGCATCCCTTTCCATCCTTTGTNGTATATATATATATATATATATATATATATATATATATATATATATATATCGGCTTCCCATGTTTTATGAAGCAAAAGGCCATTACGTGTCCGCTTGTAGAAAGAAAAGAAATTCCAAGTGAATATATTTCAACGAGCTGCGATTTTTTATCATTCCGTGTTTTATCGGTCGTGTTGACAACGCCTCTGCAAAGGAGAACTGGTTAGGGTGATAGTAGAGCTCCGTGCTGTCTGGCGGTTAAGGGAATAAGCTCCCTCAGGATCTATACATCTTCGTCCGCACACATGGCAGCTATATCCTGACTTTACATCTATGCAAATGCATTCATCTTTTTCAAATATGCATCATTCCCGTATAGATATGATGAATTCATCAGAAATTTCTTCTGTAATTGTGCAAGAGTGCTAAGCAATTTCGTAAGGGTAGAGGTATTGAATAAAGTAAGCTTCACTGCTCAAAATTTTATTGGAATTACGAGGATTAATAATGACCAATAGAAGATATCCGTTGGAGAGATATGGGAACGGTAGCCGCATTTGATCAACATCTCACCTATAACGGCTTTCGTGGCATTCGAAACCCCCCTTTGCTATTTGAAAACATCAAATGTTAAAAACTCTCAGCGCACTTATGACAAGACCAATGCAGCCAAAGAGCGCGTGAGATCAAGCGACATAAAGTACTCTGAAGTGTACATATGATCTGAGACGAATTAGAGGCACAGCCAACTGATGGGCATCGAATCAAATAGTGCTGACTTCCGCAAAGAAAGTGTAAATATCACAGTGATTTCCCATTCATTTATTCCTGTTCCTATTACCAATAATTCATTTCAGCTGTTGAAAGGATATGAATTTGTTTGTTCCTCTTTATTCCCCGGCAACACATCAGATTTTTGTATTTTGTTTCGAATTTCGAACAAAAAGAATTAGCCCGTCTTATTCAATTCTTTCCGCTTCTTCTGAATGAGATTAAGGCAACGGTCTATATGTGCGACAGCTGTCCCACGATAGAACTAAACGAATGTGGTAGTGGTCCTAGCATCCCTTTCCATCCTTTGTGAAGCATCCCTCCCATATCAGACATCAAAATGGAGCATCAGCACTGGTATTTGATGCGTTAACGGTCTTTGGTGCACAAATAAGACTGATGTCTCCTTCTCGGTGCATTGCTGTCCTCGATTTTGACATGACCCCGTACGGGGGCGTTTGCATGCGTGGATCCGTCTGTCCATTACGAGAATTTCTATGTGTGATGCAGACCACACGTTGACTTCTTCCACCGCTTTGCAGGCCGCTACAGCTTTGAAACCCACCACTTTGCAGGCCACCTGGAGGCATGAGGGTGGGGACAGTGTGCTGGCATTTCGCATCCGTCGATCTTCAATTAAAGAATTCCAGTTGCAAAAAATACCTCTTATTTTCGGTATTCGTTGTTTTCGGTAGTTAATGACTCGGTGAGCGGAACTGCGAAAGCACGTGTCATGCCTGCTCTTCTTGCACATTTTCATCACTTTTTTCAAATATTACTGAAAAATAATACATCCTTCTCCCTCTATCTTCGCTTCGTACTCAAATTCCCATACATTTAATTCTGCCGTATACAAGTTCCCTTCGCTGTCCACTTCCTTCGAAATTAGGCCATCTTATTTTTTAAACGTTACGAGAATTCTCTTTTTTAAGGTTACGGTTCCTTCTCGTCCATTGAGCAAATCTGTGGGGGAAAGTTGGATTTGAATGAGGAATCAAAGAACTCTTTCCCCTCTTGGCTATGAACCAATTTGGTTCATTCCAATGTCGTCCATTTTCTGTATAACAGGAAGTGCTGAGAATAGCTAAGCAATGAGAGTTCATGTTCGAAGAAATTTCGATTAAAATTTCAACAGCCCAGATGGAAAGAGAAATTCAACTTGTGAATGGTCACTCGCTTGGAGATGACTTCCTCCACTCCTCCCCCGATCTCCTTACACCTTTAGGTATTTCTTATGCTCCGCTTTGTTTTATATCCGTGCAAACAATTGCGGAAATGATGGAACGATATGCGCTGTCGCAATCGGGTCATCAAGTAGACCGGCTCCATAAGTTGTCGCCAAGCAAGAATACATGTTGAATAATGAATTCATACCTTAAATTAGGTGGACCGCTCCTGCAGAGCCTCCTCAAAAGTCCTTTTTTTTCTGCTACCCACTACGGATAATCTGGCCGGATTTGAAGATGTATCAAAATTTGTTGGAGCGAAGTTTCAGCAGCTTCTTTTGAAACTAATGATGCTCGAAGCTCCTTACAGTTCCTTCCCCCCACCCCCCTCCCCTCTTCCCCCACTGAGCTGCATAGCGCTGTTTGATTGGTCCTTGAACTGTTACTAGAAGATACCGACGCACGTGCATATGCACAGACATGAACCACTTCAGCTGTAGTGAATCTTGCAAATGCGAATTTCTAGAAGCGCGTTGTACGCATTTGATAGGTTGAGGATACCGGATGACGTAATCAGGTAATTGGCGATCGTGATGCTTTCATTTCTCATTACGGATAATTCGACTGTGCAGTTATTTAGCTTTTGAATAACTCCGTTCCTCATTGGGCGTGTCGTTCGGTTACGACTTATCAGATATTTGTTTTTTCGTGCCGATAAAGTGCCATCACCTGATAACTGAAATAATTAGCCGTGTGAAGTGTGAAGCATAAAAGGTCGACTAGCTCATTTTTGTATTTTTCTACAAAAGTGTTTCCAATGTTTTTCATCACATTAATAGAGTCCAATCGTTGTCTGTATTTACTAAACCATCGAATAATCAGCAGTATTCCATTGTTCCATCCAAAAAGTTTGAAAGCATGGGGGAATGGAGAATGAATAACACAACAGTGAGCATGCATCGGTAATTTAATAAACGATTTTTCTGCAAAAACAGTTCTTCGATTTTGTTCTGAGATGAAAATTCGCTTTGAAAATGTATTTTTTGATGCCATATCTTTCATTTACTAAGAAAACTGGCGTGCTCTCCGCTTTGAAATTTATTAGTTATTAGTTTTGAGAAGAATGTNAATAACACAACAGTGAGCATGCATCGGTAATTTAATAAACATATCTTTCATTTACTAAGAAAACTGGCGTGCTCTCCGCTTTGAAATTTATTAGTTATTAGTTTTGAGAAGAATGTCGTAAAGGTTGCCAAACGCAGCGAACGTTCAAAACAATCTATAATTTGGTTGGGATTTCTAAGAAACATTACGTCTTTTTACTCTCTTTGTTCATCGGGGCAGCGACCAAGTATTCGGCTCTATATTGACCTAGTCTTCATGATTAAATAAAACTGTTCAATTTCCCACTTTTGTGTACATTCATTTTCTTCCTTTTTTACATCCTAGGTTGAAAAATCTGCTTCCTGATTCACTGCATTTGCATACATTCACTAAAAAGAAAAAATTGAGCAGTGTCCTCTACCCTTATCTCTTTCCATATGGCTCTCAGTTTCCTTTTTTGGTTTCATGAAATATTCACCACACTCTCATGCGCTTTTATACACCGACCAGCATTCTTTTTCTTAGACCTCACTTGCTCCATGATATTGTCTCGTTCTTTGAAAGTCCATCAATCCGTTCACGAATTTTAACAATTTCTACCAATCTCGAGAATTTCGATCTATCCGCTTTGATTGATTTATTGAGCGCTTATTAGTTACTGACGATATGCCGCTTATAGTAATGCAAAATTTCGTCAGTATTTCATAGAACACTTGAGCTCGCAGACTTCTTGATTGGAATATACTGCCTATGCTTTCCGCCTTCTGTGGATTTCTTACATTAAAGTTGCAACATCTTTTATTTGCCTTTGGCGATTTTCTATACTTTCAGATAGTGTTCAAAAGTTGTTTCTTTTTTGAAATGAAGTCAACTTTCGATCCCACTGTGATGGATAGAAGAACAAGTAATTTCACTTGTATATTATGGTGCTAAGTGATCAAAATTTATGGATTGCTGTCGCGGGTTTATTTCTCGTTTCCCCTTCAAGCTGAAATGCGCAAATTACAGTGTGCAAAATAACTCATGAAACTCACAGTCAAAGTCTTCACTGTCATTTCTTGGCAACGTCAGGACTTAGTTGCTGGTCTCAGGATCAGAGCTCGTTCATCCAGTGCACCAAGTTGGCGTCTCGCAGGAATCCTGCACTCGATGTATATGGATCGTCAAAGGCAGGAGAGAAGGAGGAAAGGATGAGAAGAGAAGAGGGGATAGTGACGATTCAAAATTTTTGACAGCACATCTTACAACACCTTGTATACAATCTTTGTGCCAGACGTGACCATCTGTAACTTCTTATTTTTTGTTTTAAGTGCGAATGTGCTTTAACGATTCCTGAACAACCATTTCGCAATTTTTGATACTTCCACCATAAATTGTTTGAATGACACAGTCAAGTGGGTGGTGAACAGAAGAACGGCTTCAAACAGGCGTGTCGAGAGTCCTAATCAATTAGGGAGAAAATGATCACGAGTGATTTTATCTCTCATTTCATTCAAATCACAAGCTTGGTGCCCATTTGAGCTTCTGTGTTGTTAATATTCAGATGATGCTTCTCGGGAATTTCCCATTCACTTTTTAGCTGGACTTTTCAACCACTCGTAGGACATTCATTCTCTGAATTTTTTAATCTAAATTAGGAGCATTTTAACAACTCCGATGTAAGTGCTTCACATTGGCCAGAAAAATTTCAAGGTCGATGTCTTCAAACCACAGACATGGCACTTAAGCTTTTTTGTTTTACTTGATGGGCACAAAAGCTGCACTCCGTTGCCTCTTTCATTGAAGAATCCTTCAGAAGCGACGTTTGCAACCGAGCATTCCTGCAAATTTGTCGCGAAAGTGCTTGAGCACAGTGCTTATCGATTCTATGCGTCATAGATCGGCGTAAGGACGCATCCATTCCTCAAGGAACGGTCGTCTTGTCATTGACCATTAAAGTGGGAAGTGCGAGTTAGCGCAAGGGTGACCGGGAGTGAGGGTTCGCCATGGCTGTTTCCGCCCATTCCTCCCCTTTCATTCTCTAAGCGACCAGCTAGTCGAGTGTCTGACTGCTCCAACTCCGGAAAACGTCGATTTTGTCCAGTGGGGAAGCATTGCACACTGCTGACGGGAGCTATTCAATAAAATCAATGCCCGTTGTGCACAACCAACCAAATAAGCTGAGCGTATACTGCGCTCACACAAAAGCGCACCATGCTTCTTACTACACGCTACACTTGGCTCAGTTTGTCTGGAATGAAGACTCGGCTCTTCTCAACGAACCAAATCAGTAAGGCAAACCTTCGCTGACACAAATTACATATTGTTGTCTTGCCTTGACAGTTTTGCACTTCTGCATCTGAAAAAGGCTTTGATTTCATTTTAGCAACAAAACCACCGATTTTTTTTGCAAAATGTTTTGAACTTTGGCAGTAAACGCTATTTCCTCGTTTGCTTGTTATGGGGTAATGGCTTGCGTTATGCTGAGTTAAAATTGGTTTTTTCACCTGTAGACCTAGGCGTTGTTGATATGACATCATGACTCTATAATTAAATATTTTCGCGCTGTTTCATATTTATTCTTCAACTGATTTTCTTTAGGCGTTTCAGTCTTATTCGATGCCAAACGTAATGTTTAAATTCGAACTTGCGAGCGCTCAATATCGAATACCATAATAACACTAACTACGATGATATCACGAAATTCAGTGGAAATTGGTGTAAGAAACCTTATGGACGTTGTTTCCACGATGGAATCCTAATTGCAACATTACATTTGAACGACAATTGCCGAGGAAAATGCATTTCGAGTTTTTGTTTATCGAATTAATTTTTGTACACTTTCGCCTACGGAATGAAACATTCCTGGAAAATATATTGAATTTCTGCTGATAAATTTCATTTTATGGCGAACTTTGAGCTATCGACTGTGCGAAGATATAGGACAATAAAAGCATATATCTATATGTGACATCAGCAAAGAATAAAAACGCGACTTTTGAACGGCGCAAATGTCGCCTCCAATTCGGCTTCCATTTGCATGCAGAATAGAATTTGTATAGCATCGTAAGCTGTCTACTTCTCTTAGCAGCACGGCTCTTCTCTGCTCCATCTTTGACAATGACTAAAACGGAAAGGAACCTTGTTCACCGCTTTGTCTCGTTCTCCGCTGAAAACATCGTAACATTCCAAAAATGTTTTATGCCCAAAATAACCGTAGCTGAGTACAATTTATAATCAGGGGATCATTTGGCCCATTTGAGCCCCTGGGTGTGTTATTGCTCTGGTACTGTAATAATGTCGACATAATATGCTATCGATGTCTCTAATTTAGTTTTTGAAAGAGAGCCCATTTCCTAACGATCTCCTCCATGAATACCTCGCAAACAAGGGTTCAGTTAATGCATAAGAGAAATGAATATGTTGGAAGGCGCTGAGTACATTGTGGTACTGGTCTGAAAATTCCCCTCAGATATGTTTTTTAGGATTCGTTCGGTGTAAATGTAATGTGGAACTTTTTTGTTTTGTTCCGTTCAGTTGAAGTCATCTTTGAAAGAGCATGTTTCATTTGCATATTTCATTCTTTGCCTGTTATTCCCTTTACTCTTCGCTTCTTTGCAGTTTATTCTAGATTTGAGAGTCAGCTAACATTCTGCGCGTAACATTCGCTTTTCTGAGAATAAAACATCTTAGTTACATACCTTCGATCTTCAGATGAAGAGAGTCCATTATGGTGTTGTATATTAAGTGAAATAAATCAAGCGATAAATCAACTCGAAAAGGTAATGTCAATGGTGATTGTAAACTCATAGCGATCGGATCTCACAGTTTGCATCGTTTCTTTGTCAGTGTTCGCTGTTACTAGCTCATTTCTTATGAATGTGATGCACTTACTATAATATAGAAAACTGCTTTCATTCATTTCCATTTTACTTTCTCAAAATTCAAATTTGCCTTCGCAATTTGCGCATATTTATCCCTACCACTGCGATATGCATTATGTGCTGAAATTTACGATATATGTTAGATATTTGCATAAATGCGACAACAGAGAGGGGGAGGCCTGGGGGAGGCGGGCGAGGAGGAATGACTGAACACAGAATTCAAACAAGAGAAGAGTGTATTGAGGGGCAGAGATTTATTTCGTCACAAAGTAATCTGCGTTAACTAAACATCTTTGAGGTTTCTCTGCTCAGCAATCCTCTTTGCATATTTATTCTCCTGTCCCTGCAATTGCTTCCTCTCTGCACCCTCATATGTTCTGAGTGTTGTTCGAGTGCATTCCAGTTACTATGCAAATTTCTCCATAGTTATTCGTCAATTCATCACACGAGTTGGTTTCAGGTAGAACGTTGACTGAGAAAAAACTTGCAATTACCGAAACTTTCAGATGGCTGCATCAAACTACGGTGGCAGTACGAGTGGTGGTGGTAGTGGTGGTGGTGCAGCACCAGCAGGGACCGACCAGAACTTCGACTACATGTTCAAGTTGCTTATCATTGGTAATTCATCGGTGGGCAAAACGTCGTTCTTATTTCGATACTGTGATGACTCCTTCACCTCCGCGTTCGTCTCCACTGTAGGAATTGATTTTAAAGTGAAAACTGTATTCCGAGGCGACAAACGAGTCAAACTACAAATTTGGGTAAGTCAGTGAATGCGTTTACTCGGAGGTTTTATGCACTGTCGTAGTTCATCGTTTCTACGAGCGTTAGCAAAGAATACTCTTTAAAATAATTTCACTCATGCGGTTATTTAGATTTGCATTTGTATTTTGAGTTTTCTGTTGCGATCGTTTTTCACAATCTGATAAATAACGCCGTAGGCTGATGCATTTGCTCATTTATTCTACAGCACAAACATCGCATTGATAACCGATTGAAAACAGATAGCAAGAGAGCGATTCAATTCGGAAAACTGAACATTTGGCCAGCTGCACGAAACTTGGCTAACAATTATGCAATTATGACTGCCACCGAATGCTGTGCAATTGCAAAATTCAAACTAAAAGATGTGCTCACTGCGCGATTTTAAGCTGCATCTTTCGATCAATAACATCCATCACGTCATGGTTCTATTGAATGCATTGCAACGGATTTAGTCGTTTGTCATAAAACGCAAAAGGTTTTTTTTCGGCTATAAAGGAGTTCCACGACGCTTTCATGTCAGCGGTTATGACGTGACACGTTGCACTAAAATAAATGTCTACACCAGAACACCGCTTTCGGAAGAATTTTTGGACGTTTCGCGGTGAACCTTTAACACCTCGATCGCGGGATTGTGTCTAGTACAGTGTATGTGCGGCGCTTTCAAGGGTTGAAACGACGCGCATTTTTAGTTGCAAAAAGTTCGCGGGCGCTTAGTAATTTACAATTGCTTAGTACAGGATGTCTTATGCAAATCGTGGGGCCCAAGTTGAGTACATCCTGTCTCATAAAATGTGGCAACGTAAATACAAATCTGCTGTCATATATTTGTTTCGTTGAAGAAGGCTTTGATTTCTTTTTGCTTTCGTGAATCTGACCATATTTTCCTTTGGAAACTGTATCTCCTTCTAATTATAAGACTGCTTCTCATAACCGTTCTCAATGCTGGCGAACTATTTTCGCAATTCGCAAGCGGAAGGCAACAGAAAACATAACTCTGAGCATCGCTAGTTAAGATTCATCTCGTCCAATCAGACAGCTGCTACTTCTCTGTCGTTACGTTCCGCCCTTTCTATGCACCAGATGCTCACCGACCTCTGCACCTCAAGCTTGAATCAACTGATCCTTTGCACGAAATATATGCGACATTAAGGTTGAGGCACACTCAACTTAGCATTAAGGTCATCATGTAGCAATTTAAAAACAACAAATTTTAATAAGAAATATCAGACGATGTTCTCAATTGCTGCGTTCGATCAGTAATTTTGATCGCATATCTGCATCACCCATTCACTTGTACAGTACTTCTATCGTACAACATTATAAACCTTTTTTGCCATATTCAGCAGTACAGCAATATTTCCTAACATCATGCTCCGTTGTTTGCATTATCAATCACGCATTTCCCTACATTGAGCACACTAAGGGAAAACATTCAGCGCACTAAGGGAAATTTCGTAACATCTTCAGTCTAAAATTGTATAGTCTGGTTGACTCGATATAAAACAGTGAGGTGAGAGGAGGGCTGGAGGTTGGAGGAAAGATTGATAGTGTCAAAAAGGTGCATGAAGCTCGTCAAGACTGAGACATAAGGATATAAAAGAGGAGAAGGGAGGGGATAGATGGCTCTCTGAACATTCACGATAACGATGAAAAAAAAATACTTGACTGGAACTCTGCTCGAGTAACAGTGAAAGTAATTTCCGTTGAAATACTAAATACTTATCCTTCCCGCTTTATTTCCTTACAATCATTCCCTTAAATGCTATCAACGAAGAACTTTCTTGAAGAGCTATAAACGCTCCCGCAAAATACTGTTATTTCGTGACAGGTAGTCGGTGATATTTCTTGCGTTTAGTTTTTTCTAAATCAAATATTATGTGAAGAGGCCTTGAACTAATTACCTACATGGACCATGCCCTGACTGAAGTTTCTCCAACAGCCTCAGCTATGAGCTGTCCTCAGCATTTTCTTCTGAACGTTTTTGTCTTAATCACCGCTCACGTGCAAAAAAACCGCCCATTCGCTTCGAGACAGCATTTATTGCGTTGCAGTTCAGTTTTTTCTGAGAAATTTCTCTTTGGAGTACGTTCTTTCTATGCAAATTGCTTTCACCGCTTCTACCTCCACTTTCGACTATAACGGAGTTATTGTCGCTTTCTTCGACCACAACGTTTATGCGATGATGCATATGCCTCTTACTCAGGCAGTTGCGGATTTCTGCCTTATTTTTCGAATGCCTCTAACAATGATGATTCCTCTAGCTAACATTCCTTTTTTGTCTCCTCTTGTGTGTTTCATAGGGCGAATCTGAGGAAATTGTGCGGTCGTAATTCAATAAATGACGATTTGTCTGCGTATTGCTGCTTAGCAAATAAGGCTTCGCTGCTGACGCGACGACGATCGATTCGTTTGCCGAATTAACACACGTATTCATACCAAGCACATCACGCTTAGCACACCAACTCGCAAGCTTCTGAAGCAATTGCTTATTGAAGGTTCATTTGGCGATAACAGATCACTACGAATGATACAGAAGAGAATATGCCGCAAAACTTCAGGAAAGTTTTGAGATGATAAGCTACTACGATTTTAAAGGGAGAGGGAGTGGTTAAGTTGGAGAGAGAGGGAGTCATAGTGATTCATAGTGATGAAAAAGATTTATTCGATACGTCATTGATGTTACCACAGGCGAGGGATTTAAAAGATATCTTCAACGAACGAGTAGTGTACTTACGTTCAGCTTTCAGTAAATTACTCGGAGCTGTTTTCCTTCACAAGTACAGCAGCAGTACAAATTACTTCAGAGGTGCGAAAAAAGAATCAGTTCTTACGGTTGGCTGACGAGAAGCACGAAAAGGTTATTTAGGAGACTGATTACTCCTTTTCCTCAATGTGGAGGAGAATTTCGAAGTTCTAGCAAACGTGGTAGGTGATTCGTCTGCAGGTATCGCAAGAGAGTGAGAAGGAACGGTGAACTTCATCGACAGTACCATATTCTTTCCATTACTCATATTTGAATCATTTTTGTGAGAAAAGAATGTTCCAATCAATTCCTTTTCCTGAAGTAATGGTTCTTCGGCACTGCAGAACGCGATGTAAAGTCCTCTTTTCCATTCCTTCATTTCTTATATAAGTACACACTTACGGTAATCAGACCAAGAAACTTTCTCCTAGATGAGACCTTTCTCAGTTAGTTTAGTGCCTCTAGAGATCTGGAATTCATTGCCTTCTGAAATTTGAAAAACGCAAGCCCAATTTTCGATCAGGAAATCGTCATCAAAGAAGGATCGTTCTCGAGTAGAAGATAACCATTTGGAAACATGGAATCAAAGGAGCTCGCAAAGTTTGTTCAAAATGCAGCTTTAACGACAGTGATTTACTGACTCATAGAGACGCTTTTGTGCGAGTTTAGTCAAGCGTCAACCCCCTTTACGCACGAACACTTCTATTATACGCCAGTGGGAAAGTTTTTTTTTTGGGAGCAATGTCACTTTATATTCCGGAAATGGACACCGAGTCAGCATGTTTCCTAAGTATTGTGCTTTCGTAATGGTAAACTGCTGTGCATAATAAATTTCGAATTGATGAACCTCGCTTTCAATGACCGCACCACCAACTACATCATAAGGAAACCCTTTATGCACTTTTTGAATGCTTTTTCGTCAGCAATGAAACATTATGTGAAGAATGTTAATGAGGACGTCGCAGATAGAGAAGAGAAGGAAGGGTTGGGAGCTAGTTGTTCACCGATAATAAATGATAAATATTCTTAATTTCTGGCTGTAGCAAGATTGATGTGTATAAAAACGAATATGGGAAGCGCATTTTAATGCAATGATGGGTGATAAG
The DNA here is from genome assembly GCA_022844705.1 of Toxascaris leonina. Lineage (NCBI taxonomy): Eukaryota > Metazoa > Nematoda > Chromadorea > Rhabditida > Ascarididae > Toxascaris > Toxascaris leonina. The sequence continues at coordinate 11,318 of JAARMF010001203.1, read as the reverse complement.
CGACCTGCCATAGCGGCATTGTTTTCTAGCAAACGGAGAACGTCTCATATTCTTCAACAAATTTTTTCAAGAAGCTTTATTCGGAATTCTAGATGCAGATGGATTTTCGATTTTGAAAGTTTATTGACCAGAAAAGGGACGAATCCAGATCCAGCAATAAGTACAGCTAAATAGAGAAGTGAAAATGCCAGCTTCGATGATCGAATGGATGGTGGGATGTTGTGCAGATGGCGGAGGTAGGAATATGCAAGTTGTACTGGTGATGTTTCCATACTAGATGAAGGGGAATAGAATAGTAGTCAAGTTTGCTTGTGAATATGAACGAGCAATAGTAAATAATGAACTATCAAAACTGCAGGACACCGCCGGCCAAGAACGTTATCGTACAATAACAACTGCTTACTATCGTGGTGCAATGGGCTTCATTCTTATGTACGACATAACCAATGAAGAATCTTTCAACAGTGTTCAAGACTGGTAAGTGCAGTGTATGTGCACGGCAGAGAGTATGATTACTATGTACAACATTGTTGCGCTGGAGGAGATGGTGATGTATATGGCGGTTATGGTGCGTTTATTGCAGGCGATGACGATATACCATCCACTCTGCAACAACCCCTCATCAAATCCCTACAGTGACCCCACTCTACAGTAATTTCTTTTTCAGGAATGCATCATAAAATGTAATGAAACAGGTGGATAGTGTTCTTATATCCCTTTCTCGTAGTTCAACTCCTCTCAACGCTAGTTCCGTTCAATATGTATCAGTGCAAATTTCTTTCCATTGAAACTGGCCATATGGTTGCATTAAAAAAGAGCAACTGAACATCTTGTACCGCGATATTCAGTTTCGCGGGAATCATTTACAGTTGCCAGTATTTAGGAATTGTTTGTTAGTGGTTCCAAGGAGTGCACGTAAGTTCATAGTTACATCTTCTTGACAGGTGCCAGAAGAGTGACTAGAAGAGTGTTCTGTGAAGTAAGGTGCTCCCAATATATTTCTTTCTGAATAAGGAGGGGAAAAGGGATGGAATGAAGGGATTGGAGGGGACGGAGGAGGAGAGAGAGGAGAGCGCTTTACCTGTCTGCCACGAATTTCAGAAGCAGCTGGTCCATATCACAGTGTGGTTTCGACATATACTTCTGCGCACAACAGAGGGAACAGTCTCGAAGTGGGTCGTTTCAAATTCTTCGTTGTGCTTCCCGAATCGGGGGCGTGAGACTGGCTCATAAATTAGCTTCATAAAATGATCCACATTGTACAGGTGTCATATTGGCGAATATATCAAGAATTTATTAATGAAAGGTGTTACGAAAAGCAAATAATTCCAGGTGTACTCAAATCAAGACCTATTCGTGGGAGAATGCACAAGTGGTTCTCGTTGGCAATAAGTGCGATATGGACGACGAACGAGTGGTCTCTTTCGAGCGTGGGCGCCAACTCGCCGATCAACTCGGTTCGTCTCTCTTCGATCGTTTTTGCTCGCATATCGGCTGGGAAGACTAGATTTTCTCACATTTTTTTATTTACCATAAAGCTAATTTAAAACATTTCTTCAAGAAGCGTCGAACTCTCAACTGTTTTTTAGCAATATTCGATTTGACAATAGCAACCTTCATAGTTTGTCTATTTGCTGAATATGGTGACGTTTAAAAGTCGAAATATTTTATTTGGGACTTCTCAGTGGTGTCGGCGACATCGCTTTCTCGGGAAATAAAATATAAAACTAAATGAACTCCTTTCACATCTTCGGCTGCATCGAACAAAGTTACTATATGAATGTCGAATGCAAAATAATCGATTCGCTCAACTCATTTATGGCAATATTCAGCGGAACAAGCAAATTACCTTAGTTCGATATTCATTATCGTAACAATCTGCACATGAATTAGTGCATGTGAGGATCGCTTTTCTGCACTTCATCAGTGACAATCTCGAAGACTGCTCAATGATCTTTCCCTAGATTGGCCATCATCTGATCCCCATGTGGCTGGATCGGTACGCAGGAACTCATTCGGTAATTAAAGCGTATAAAACAAAATCCTCTCTTTCTTGGTGACAAATTATTACTGTTCACACGATTGAAAAGCTTCTCTTGCAAAAACATGAATCCTTCGTCAGCTTGCCTGTTCTTTTTCCTTAATATTTTCACGGATTCTTCAGACCTACCAGGAAATTGTAGTCATTCTTTCCGGGCAGTCAAGCAACAGGGCTGCGCCTTCATCTCATGGAACGAAACCATGAAACGAAAGTCCATGGCTAGAGCTAGGCTCCTTCAGAGAACTAGTATTTCTTCATTTCCTGCAAGCCTATTTTGATTCCGGATCCCAGTAATGGGTGAAGACGTCGTCGATGATTGTAATGCTTCTAGAAAAATCTTAGTTATCCTTTTCGTGCAGTTGTGATATCTCTCGATTATGCATCACTTGTTCTGGTTTCTGAAGTGACGAAAGCTTTTCCTGTTGCGACATTCCGTATGTGCAGTTGGTGGCGAGCTGATCACATTCGCAGGCCCATCAGGATATGGCTCAACCTGTACCGATTTTCTACGTCTCCGAAGTTTTGCTTTCCTAAACTGGAGCTGATGTTCAGAGAGGATTCTCATGAGGCTGCTGCAATCAATTGTGAATTTTCATAGCTCTCTCATTTCAGTATCGTTGTGCTACTTGAATTGCATTACTTGAGTCGCATTGCAAGAAATTCTGTGGTTGCTTATTGTATCCATTAGAAGTACGATTTTGGTATCGGCTCAGATTTGTATTAAATATCGAGATAGCGGCTTCAATCAGCAGCGGGAAGTTTCCGAGAGTTCCTTCAATACACGGAAGAATTTCATCAAAGATATAATCGTACATGAAATCCTCTGTATGTCGGATATGAAGTCTTTCTGTCATTTCGTTCACGCAACTTCCTGAATTATTGAGCAGATGTACATCAGCTACAGAAGACCCGCCAGCGTAGGCAATATCAGTGAGCACTTCCATGACATGTTCACGATTAGCAAGCAAGATGAACCACATCTCTTCTTTGTTCGCACACAAATAAGGGCACCAGAGATGGGCTCATTGGGCTTCCTCAAAGACGCTTCCTTCATAACCGACTTTATAGCATTAATAGCGCACTTGTCTATGCTAGTCCCCATACATGTATGTCGATGCGGATGTACCAATCCTTGTGTTTTTGTGTTTTTCCGGAGTAACATTCATCAACTCGGATTATTCTTAGACGCTCTCCTCACTGAGTTTGTTTGCCCGTCCGATAAGTTTCTATTCAGCCAGCAATCGCTGACTCACTTGTTCGAAGAGTAAACAAATTTGCATAATTTCTGTGACACAAATTGAGTGCTTATTAAGTCAATTTTCCATCACCCCTCGTTAGTTCGAATTAGCAAGTGTTATTCTGCGCCAAACATTAGATCGCCCTCATAAATTTTAAAATCCTAACCCTAGAAGAGAAAAGGCCGTACATGAGCTGATAAATCTGAATTAAGCTGTTGAACTGCTTTTTCCACATGGATGGTCACAATGACTAAATTCCACGCCTGCGATTCCTTCCAAAAACCACCAATAAATGGTTGAAATATGCATCAGGGAGGCAAACACCTCAAGACAACAGTGCGCTTTCCATTATGGCGCAAAAGCACATCAAAAATAACAGATCGGTAACGTGACAAGCATGCTTCAAATCAGAGCCTTTCATAAAAATTCCGAGTAGCACTCCTACAATCTACAAGTTTTTTCTTGTGACTTTGCAATTTGCACTTGAAACGAGCATTATGACGTCATCAGTCTGAGCTTGCAATTTTTTCTGTGTTTATGTATGGCGTTCTTGTGTGTGTGTGTGTTGGTTTATTCAGCAATTGAAATGTGGAAATGAGTGAAGCTAGGAAAGAAAGCTTCAACAGTCACGATCTAAGTCACTAGGTCGTCCCACTACAACACTGAAGAACAACCCGATAGAAGCATATGCGTAATGTGCTCCGACTTCATGTGAAATGCTACGATCACAAAAATTGCAACTTTTTACAGGTCTGGAATTCTTTGAGACATCGGCCAAAGAGAACATCAACGTGAAAGCAGTTTTTGAAAAATTGGTGGAGATCATTTGCAATAAGATGGCCGAGTCACTCGATTCCGATCCGGCAGCAGCACAACCCAAAGGGCAACGACTCGACGCCTCCACTACGCAAAAGCCGCCGTCGCAGCAGTGCAATTGCTAAGGCTACCAAATGCGCTTCTTCGCTTTTTAAACCAATCTTTCTAGAAAGCTGTTCATGTTCATGGAGTTGGTTGGATTCATCTAGTTGGTATGAGCTATATGCTTCGTTATCCGGATGATGAATGACGCCTAATGGAAGCTACTCTCCCATGCACTCGTTTACGAACAAAGCTTTCCAATTGTCGACGAATTTACCGTGCGAAAGTTTTAGAATTCGCTATAAATAAAGTTCCTCGCCATCATCTGCTTCTCTCAGTGCGTCAATAGCAATGACTTGCACCAACTAAGTGGACTCCATAGATTTGAGTTGCTCCTTTCCGTCTTCTGAATAATTAAGCAACCGTTGCTTATAAACGGAGCATCTGTTGCACTGAATCAGGTCACATATTTCTTGAGTGGAAATATGAACATCAAACATCACCGCTGATGTGCGCATTTATGCCAATTTTGAAAGTCTCTCAAAAAATATTCTTTAATTTATAAGTGCCAATTCGGCTCGATGAATACGGTCATTTGTCAAATTTTTCGAAATATTGCAAATTTTTTTCGAAAAATTTTGTCAAATTGTAACAATTCGTTATTTATGAGAGGATGACTGCCATTTACGGCGCGATTTTGTTGAGAATTGTTTCTAGAAGAGGCTAGAAAAGCGCTCTAGTGGAGATTGTGAATTCAAGATGTATTGTGTAATCTGCAAATTTCGGCCTCTCTTCGACTCTTGTTGCTCCGTCGATAATTTCGAATTGATGCGTAGATTACTCGAAATTGCAGCTGCAAAATGCTGAAATCTCAATGTTCAATGGACTTTGCATTCTTTGCAAAAAGGCTTTTACGAAAACATTAATCTCTTCTCTATTTGTATGCAAAAAGAGGGCGGAAATGAATTATCAACGAATTCGAAAAAATTTTGTGCTTTAAAATAAATTTGGTCAGATGGAATGATGGCTGAAGCAGAAAAATTAATACAAGCCAAGCGCACAACTCCACAAAAAATTGCAAACAATTGGATTTCTTTAAAACATTAGTGAAGAAAAATTTGTGGTACAAGATCTCGTTCGCATGATTACGCTTATGGTTCACTACATTACGGCATTTAGACTCAGACCGTCTCTTGTTCCATGAAGAGTTTTTAATCTTATGAGGCTGGGCCAGGCAATATTGCATATTGAGGCTGCGAACCCTCTTGCAGTTGTCACTATCGGAAAGTTCATCCTTCGATGATGACTAAACAACAAAGCTTCATCTCATTTACCTGTTTTCGTTTATCACTCTCAATGCAAAATTTTGTTCGAGTTCACTTTCATACTAAGACCGGAACGAACTGAATACGCCCTTTGGCCGCATATTGGCAAAATTTCGTCGCGTGTGAACAAGTTGATCGCAAATAATGTTGTTGGACATTTGTGCTTTTCGTGGCTGCTTATTGAATTGTTGAAATCGCATTGACATGTCATAGGCGTTTCCAAGTATCATATTGGCGAAATAACGACCGAAGGATGTTTCTTCATTTCTCTACCATAAAGCATCGAACGCACTCACTTTCGATTCATCCGCTGTGCTTTGAACTCATCAATTTTCTAGTGCAGTTTTTTAAGAGATGTGCGCAAAACTTTATTGCTGTCGGTGAATGTTAGAAAAACGAAAGTCGTCATCATTGTAACCGCGTCACCGAAATCGAATTTTTCACTGAAAGAAAGTGTGAACGTCCCTCAGATTTTGTGGAATTTTCGTTGCAAGTGCACGCGATTTTGTTTGCGAAGAAATTTTTGCAGTGAATTTCATTTGGTGATGTTCGTTCTATTATGGGTCTCGTTCGAGTATTGCTTTCAATCGGTTGTATTTTCAGTCTGAACGAAACATTGAATGGGAACACTTGAAATGAAAAGGATCAGTATTGAAAGCATTTTGCAATATTTATGCAACACCAAGCACAGAAATGAAAACACTCAAAAGGCTGCCTAGATTCATTCGCATTCGTTCCAATTCCATCGTTGCTGTCAATCCTGTGCGCTCATATGCTGTCTTTATTAATGAGCAAGGTACTCAGCAATTATGAATTATGTGCATTCATGTGATATACTTGCTGATTTATTATATTCTTTTGCTGATTTCTTCCCTCATTTTCGTTCATTTCTCCGTTTCATCTGTCCACCTCTCGGAAATGTGTTCGATGCCAGGAAAATTCCTTCCAACGTGCGTAATCGTTTTTATGCACAATTTTCGCACGATAATAACAATCCTCGACGTTTGCACTTCTCACAATGCAGTGAACTGTCAATATTCTTAAAGAACGATTGGTGGAGTTTTCTCTTCGTTTTCTATTTCACTGATACTCGTCGCTTGTTCTTTATTTCTCCTTCTCTCTCTCCCTCTGTCTCTCTCTCTCTCTCTCTATGAGCATTGAGAAGTCATTTAGTGATCAAAGTGGGAATTGCTGTTCATGGTTTGGTCTGTATCTGCGTAGTCAACGTTTATGGAAAATAATGAATAATTTGTTTTTGATTTATTGCCTCGTAACAACTTTTCTTAAAATTACTTCCAGATTGTTCGATCGTTTATTTCATCGGCGATCTGTGCATTTGCTTCCTCGTTTCTATGAACTAGTAATGTTCAGCGCATAATCCAAGCATTGTTGAGTGTTTTTGGCGATAAAATGCCAAATAAATTTGCAGCCGACTGCTAGTGAACAACTCGTGCAAGGGGAGACCTTGAAATATTTCACTTATTCAGTTAGTGTGTTCGTATTCCGTCAGCTATTAGTAGAATTCGAGTAGGCATCACTGAAGAAGGCGGTGAACGTCGAACGTCGATCGAGTGGCATAGTTTTCACCGTTGTAGTGTCAGTCATTGCATCGTTTCCTTGGAGTTTAGCTATGAAGAAGCTTTGGGATATTTTCTCCTTCATAATATTTCATAAGAAAATAATTTCTTCGCATTCAATCTTTCCTTCATTCTCAAAAATATCTAATTCATCTGCATAGCTGTATATTAATTTATTATGGACAAATATTAGTGATGTATGCTAATAAAAAGTTTTTGCTATTCCAGTTCTTCGTTATTAATCTCCACTGACCGATTTTTTCTGCCGAAAATTTCATTGAACCAATGAGAACGAACTCCCATTAGTTCTACAAATAATCTTTCCACTTCAGTCTAGCAAAATTGGAGAAGACTCTTTGATGAGGACGAATAAACAATTTTCAAACTTTCAAATTTTCAAACTCAAACTCTACAACACCAGATTTTCAAAATATCGTTTCAAACTTGTCATAAATATTTATAATGGGAACGAAAGGTTATAAAAAGGAGCCTAAGCAATGAGTGATATTAAAGCCAACAGTACAGAGAATCGAGGACGATGGTCTCTGACATTTTGATTCAAACCGCTTCTCATCTGGAACTCCATACACTCCTTGGATGCTTGTGAACCGATTAATAGCCAAATTCTTATAGGTTAGAAATCAATGTTTCCTCCTCCCAAGTGGTACTGATGAGAGCGAGGTGAACTCCATGACTATAATTATTATCAGCATTCTTCGTTATAAATCTTTTTGCTCACAGCCATTCCTACTGCAGTGCTATGACATGATTTAAGAGTAACATGATCCTATAACATTTGAGAACTATAGTACTGCCATAAACTTCCTGGTGCTATTGTACTAGTTACCTCCCAACCCC